>DWEE01002779.1:0-11182 GCA_018245755.1 Parelbella macleannani
CAGGATTAAACCTATATCAATTGAATATCCCTAATATAATGTTACATCTTGTCATACATTACCCAGACACCTAATTAAATATATTATATTATTCATTATTTGCAAGTTATTTACTTTAATGGACGTCGATTGATCCAGGTGCTGAGGAAGACCGCGACTGCCCTGTCTTGTTAAACAGGTAAGATACTGTTCGATATAGAAAAAGTACGTGAGGTCAGTAAGGTGGAGGATGGCGGATCTAGCCTGATGATGTAATAGAAATAATAATAACACAAATATGAAGTGTTAATATTGAGTATCGTTAATTATATACCAAAGATAAAATATTATTATGGTTCGGTTTCAGTTTTCAGTTGTCGGTCCAACTGTACTAGCATGTAATGTATATCGTGACGCAGGGCCAAACAAGCGGTTGCTGACTATGTGTCAGTCCACCTATAGCGAGTATACCCCGGTAGGGTAAAGGCACCAGTTACGGACTACATGTGTCCCGAGAGAGAGAGCTGTCGTCATAAACTGTTTACCTTCCGCCCTCGAGTCATTACTTATTCTGAGTTACAAGGTTATTAATATAGTCAGATATACATTTATCTATACTTACATTATTATTACTACTATGTTTATTATATCACCACGCCAGATTCCTCACGGGGTGGGCAGCTGCACTTAAATAGACATAGATGTGATTATGTGTGTATATTAAGTATACTCCAAGTAATATAGTTAAAAACATTAGATATTAACCACAACAATTGACACTAAAAGTCCCATTCCTGAGTCTGAATATTTCGTGTACTTGTCTTAACGTTCGCTTTCATTGCGCACATTACCGCTTTCATTACTAGGAAATATTGACAATCAACTCACATAGCTTCAATAAGTTAAGCTTTAGTTTTCTTAGTTTAAAAAAAGAAGTTTACTTTTAAAAAATCAATACTGCCAGTGGTTTCTCCTCGCGTTTTCTCCAGTACTTACCGGAGTTTAAGAAAAAACATGCGTACAGAATGGAAATGTGTGCGGCGTCGTCTGATAAATAAACTAAGAGGTTAAACGAGTGCGGTGGGCGCGTAAACTTGCGGGCAGGGGTGTGCCCCTGCAGTATATCATATTATTTTCTTGCACAATATATCTATAACAACTTTATAGAACGATAACTAAACCTGCCTAGAGAACTTCTAAAGAACGCTTTAAAGGGTTTTCCCTTTATGTATATCTACGCGTAACTATCTGAGTAAATTTTATCTAGTTTTAGTTACACGCAAAGATATTTTTACATTAACGTTATCTTACCCCCTGATCAGATAAAATATTTTTTATGAAGTAATAGCTATGTATTTACATAGTTGAAGTATTAAAAACAAGTGACGTAGGCAACATTAGACGCGCTCAAAGTGACGGACTCAAGCGTACTAGCGGTGTCGTCTCGCCGGTCACTTTATATCAATACCAATGTTGACTAAGCAGACAACGCAGACAACGTGCTTGTTTCTTGGCCTATTGCAATAAGTCTAGGGCTCCAGAAGTGTCTGAAACCAGCTTACATGCATGAAGTGAGTGATGAGTATAGAATACGCGCGTCAGATCTGAACTCACAGAGACATTCGGTGCTCGGTGCGGTAGATCCTTTAAAATAAAAGATGACTTTTATTATGTGGCCAGATGTGTTGTGCCACCCCTAGGAGCTAATATGTGAGTGACAGACGGACATAAATTACATACGTCGCATGATGCCTCGGGGATGCAGCGGGACTTGGGTTCGATTCCGGCCACTTTATAGCTGCCGACCATAATATTGTACCTGAATTACAGTATAAATCCACAATTCGTGTAGACGGCAGACGTGAGGATGGAAAAACATGTTTGTGCGAGGTAGGTACACAGATGGAAATTTCGAGAACATCAACTTAGGTATAGGTACATTTGTTGATAAAGATATCTTCTATGTAACGACTTAAGATATTTTAAACGTCATAATAGTTAAATGTTAGTTGTAAAATGTGCTTCTGCGGCAGTAATGCCAACCGGATTGTAATGCTCCAACTAGGTTCATGAACGTTACCGGCCTATCTAGATCCACTGCCTGATATAGAACTTACGTAATGAGTGACATCGCGCTCTGTCCTTGCCGCGTCCAGATTTTGTTTACCGGTATCATGTTTTAATGCTTTAAATTGTTTTAACTTTAGGAATACGAAAATTATTATAAAGCAGCGTAGAATTAAATTACCGCATATACGGCAACTGGTAAAGTATTAGAAGTTTTCAAAGCGTCGTGTTGTGTATCAAAATATTGATGAATGTAGAAGGAGCACGTCAACTGTGTAAGGATGGCGATGTTTGGTGCTCGCTGCTCGCTGTCTGTCCCGAGACGCGACATGGTGACGTAATGATATTAACTATGTACACTTATTCTATGCTTACAGAAAGATTACGCATCTTAAACAGATTTCCAATACACAGTCAGACAATCCGCCCTTTGGTATCAACAATAAAGGATAAATAAATAAAACGGATTAGCAAAACTAAGATTGTAAAACTTAATTTTCAAAAGACAGTTTTTAAATTTACACCCACATCAGAAGTGGACGGCGGTCGCAATACAAAAAGTTGCCTTATCTCATCAAATATTAAACAAAGTATCAACCCTATCCCTTTTTTAATTCCCAACATTAACCCCACCATATAAATTCCCGTAGGGTGACAGATCCAACAATGATTCAATTACACCAGAACGAGTCGCGAACCAATATGCCTATCGCATCACCTTGGCGTGCGCCGTAAAGTCGTGTCGTAAACTGGGCGGCTTACCCTAAAGGTCGAACCGAGGGGCCCACATCGGTATTATTACCCTACAGTGTAAGTAGTGCAAGTTACAAGAGGCAATCTTTTTAAAATTGTATTTCTTTTAAATGACTACATTGATGCAGGTGCATTAAAAATAATGTAATTGAACCTAATACAATAATTAGGTAATTAAGAAGTCCATAACTTATAAAATTTGATTATGTCTCATCAGTGTTCTTATAAAACGTTTTATGTCACTGTTTGTGATAATGTCCCTTTAGGTGGACTTTTAATGGATACTGTAACATAACACATATAGCCTTGTTTCCAAATATAAAATCGTTATGACTTCACGCTAGGCCCGTTATAGGAACACCAGAGAGTATGGAGTGTCCAATACCTAGTCCTCGCACATCTGAAACCCTTCCTCACATTTAGCAGTATCTTCATACATGCACGCCAGTTTTGGATACTTCTAACACTCAAATCAGACGGTATGTGACCTATTTGATCAAGACCAGCAAGAGTGGCATCTAGATACGCATGGGGTTGATCTTTCAGAAGATCAGCCAATGACTATTAGCTCAGAGTATCACCTTCTTTACAGCGCAAACTGAAATTGCAATGGAGCTCGATGAAAGCGCTTCTTGAGCGGTCCCCAACTAAAAAACCTTTACTAGAGTATTCTTTGGAAAATACTATCCATAATAGTAGTCTTATATATTTTTATGGCTGATTGTAATAATAGCTGGTGCTTATGACTTGTCACGTCAGCAACGCATCGAAGTATCGATGGGCGACAGGACCGCGAGAGAAAACAAGGTGTTTCTACAATAGAGCCTTTTTACCTTCCTTGTAGTCTCACTGCGTATTGGTCATTGGTTTTTCAAATGCTATGAACTGAATTTCAACGCGATTAGCTTTTCTAGTCTGAAAGAAGCATTAAAAAGACAATAGGCATGGCAACTCTGAAGGTAGAAATTCTTAGGTAGTCATCAACGTACTGCATGATATGCAATACAATGCCAATATGAGAGATGCAGATGTCGAGAGTAACGTTAACGAAAGTTAACGAAACGTAGTGTGAGATCATTTTTAAACATGACATGAAATAATATTTTGGGACAATTTACACACGGCCATAATGATCGCAGTTATTGACACCCAAACAAAAAGTGTATTAAATCCTCAAACCCCGGTTTAACAGTCGGGTTACTAAGGATTGGCCTAATAAACAGATATATTGTGAAACAAACCTCGAGCATTAAAAATATGATCTTCGCACCAATACACAATGAAACCTGTATTTACACTTGCTCTCTGTTTGTGGTTGTCGTCACAAACAAGGATTCGAAGCATTATAGCAAAGCCGGATAATGTTATATGTATGTATCTTTATCAAATCGCAACACATTTTATACAAATAATAATATTACCTCTTTTACAACCCTTGTGTGATGAGAAATCTGGTTTTATTAGACGATGGCAATACTGTGGCACACTCTCTCTGAAAGGAGACCCGTGTCCAACAGTGGAATGAAGTTCGAAGTACGCCAGTGGATGAATCAGCTTAGCTCTGTCGCCAAAATGAGTCTTTGATATGTTCCACTAAAGTAAAAAAATATGATAACATGATAGGCTGGTGTTTCTCCGCGAGTCCGCCTGAAGTAAAGTGCAGATGCTTTCCAAGATGGTTTCCAAGAAGACTTTCGCTGTAAAGAGTCCTAGTTATACATAATATGTGTCCTGACACAGACGCGGGCAGTGTTCCACTGCTCGGTGGTCGGGATATAAGACGTTTTCAAATTAATTTTGAATTAACAGCAGCTAGCCGAGATCAGATAGATTTTTTATTCGTGTCGTCTACTTAGTAATTCATCATCATCGTATCTCTTCTATCGTTCATCATTGTTGGAAAAGAGGGTGCTGAATGTAAAAAAAGAATGGCAATAGCGGTATTTTATAGTCAATGTTCTCTGATTACCCCCTAACGGACCTGTCGTGACAGTAAAAAAATATAAAATGTTTAATTTGTAATTCGCGTTTGTCCCGTAATGTGATGTCCTGTCCGTAAACATTCATGTTACATTGACATTCGCCGCACAGTGGCCGGAGCGTGCGCTAAATGGAATCTAACAGCTTCAACACTGCACCGGTGCTCTGTGCGGGACGGTTCATGTAACAGCTCTTCATTCAATCCAAATGTGGTCACTATTTATTTTTCTCCATCACAGGTTACGTAAGTACTTGAGCAGTATTGATCAATATCCAAATCACTAAAATTCAAATGATTGTATCTCTTGTACCCGTCGAGCAGCAGCGGTCGTTACTATCAGAGTAAGATGTAGTGTTGCAGAAGTGGCAGGCGAGGAGTGAACTCCACGGCGTAACCAAACGAGAGTTAAACTTGTACAAGGTTTAGTCAATATTTGTTCTTTGCTTTGTTTGTAACGAGATATGTGGCACTCGGTGTTCTCTGCCTATCTTGTGAGAATCTTTGTTCTCCACAACTGTTCGTTACTTCCCTCCATTGCATAGCACCGTCCCGCGGAGTCCCGTCCCTGCACAATTAGAGCGTGACTGCGCCGCCGATAGATGGATCTGTAATTCGAAGCCTTCCCGGTGGACTGACTTGCATTTTGCCGGCGACGACTCGCAACAAATGTATCCCCACAACCACACTAGCGAGCTGAGATTAAAACAAAAGTTAGAAGATATAACGTCGACTACAAGCGCGCGCTCAATTACATTCAGTCCTCGGGCTATTCATCACTTACCTTAGGCTACTATATATGTATAGTATATGTTAGTGTCATATCAATCCCGGGTCGGGTGCTATTGGATTTTTCTAATTTAGAATTTCTAGTAGTGACTCGGAATCTGAAATTGTGCCCGGTGTATGGCAATAGGCTCACCACCTATTTCATGGGACGTAAACGTAACTGGTAGAACATACACTCGTCTGCCTACCCCTTCGGAGATTACATGCGTCATTTTACGTTTTTATGTTAGTGCCAGACAAAACATTTTTACTTTAATATAAAATAAGTTTGGAGGTGTGAGGAGCTTGATGCTTCATTTTAGTGGCTGAAGCCAACCTCACCTGTCCGCGGTGCAGCCTGCTGTCCTACAGCTAAGACTTATATACGTATTTAACAATACTTATCAAAAGATAATGCGAATTTTGGTAGAAATATGTAGTCAGGGAGACTCAGACTCCAATAGTTTGACCGAATAGGGCAGATACTGGCTGTTGGCGCGGTTAGAAGTGTCCGAAGTCGGGGCTGTATATGAAGAGAATTATATAATGAATGTAGAAGAAAAACGTGACATTTGTAGGGGATCTGGCATTCGGTGATCTCTACCTAACCGGCAAGTATCAGACGTGACTACGCAATTTAAGTAAAGGCTGAAAGGTTTATTGAGCGTTTGGCAAGACTTGATAGGACACAATGGATATAGGTCACTGACGTTTTCAATATTTATCACTCATCAAACATCACTTTAATCATCGTCAACAAAACAATATAAAAGATAATGGCCATGCTCTGCCCCGTTGCTCCAATGCGAGTTGGCAGTATAGGGTCGTTATATTTTGTTAGTAATATTTGAGTAAGGGGTATTCAAAAAATCGATTCGCTTATTACAAGAGATTGTATTATTTTATTTAATCCTGTCTCATTCAACGTGGAGTAGACACAACTCCTTGCCGCTTTGTTCCATCGCGGCAAGGTGAATACACCTACTTATGAATTTGACACATAACATGACACCTGTATGTCCAAGAAGCGGTAGTAGTGTAGGAGTTTAGTACAACTACCACGATTGACCTGTGATATTATACGTCCCACTGTGGAATACCACAGGGCACGAATCTGGACTTCGAGCTACTACTAGGCGTAGCAACTTAGAAACACCCAACAATACCCGACCTGGGGTCGAAGCTAGGACCTCTCGATCAGTAGCTGGACTTGTAACCGCTTAACTAATGAAGCAGTATTTAAAGTATTTGCCTATTAAATACCTTTAACGCTGCCTCGTGGATCCTTACTTTGTGTGTTACTATGCTTTCTCAAACATGAAACCAACTTATTGTTTTCTAAATTAATAAATGTATTGCATCACTGCACTTACACACCAAGAATCTTTTTATAAAACTGTTATTAAGAAAATCAGATATATTCGCTACTATTAAAACAAAAATATGTAGCTACTTCGCTCTGCTACTATTAATACAAAAAAAAATGTGGTAGTACAGTCAGCAACGGTGCGTTTTACCCTAATACTATAATGAGATTCGTATTTAAACATCTGTTCGCGATTGGATTAAGATATTATTCCAGTCGGTGTGCCACTGGTGCGTTTACCCTACGCTTTAGGAATTACAAATCAGTTGCTTTTGTTTTTCTTACGTTTGTTGTGGTCTCAGCAATATTTTAATACAAAAATTATTATTTTTAGTACACAATTTATTAAGTGTATAATATTATTAATGTTTTTCAATATTTTGTATATTATCGATCAGATATATATATATATATATATATATTATCGATATATTGTGTGAAAACGCATATAGAACAAAATAAAATAAATGTTATCTGCTTAGCCTGTTTTTGTTACTCGAAACTTCTTTATACTTCATATACACACAAGAAGACATGGAATATCTTAGTTATAACATCACTGTGGCTGGCCAGACTAAACTCGTCCGGTAGTTGAACTGAGGAGGAGACATTTATGTTTCTACTTTCAGACACCTGCACGAACCAAAACAGCATGAGCAACTATGCTTATGGCTTTCACTGATATTGGGGAAATCTACTGGCCAGAATAGAAAGCATGCATCGGTTGATGTGTGTAGCGTGTCATCAGAACTGATTATGATGATCATCGTCATCATCAACCTTCTCATACAGTGTCTAGTGAAATGGCACAACGATAACTCACGTACCTAACTAACTTGATTTTAGAAATAAGTTTAGTATAATGATTACCTACTAACATGGTTGGTAAGTCGTGTAACTCACAAATATGAGTCTTGCCTTCTGGATACAAAGTGATATTATTATGATAGCTGCTGGACTCCAATCTCCTTCCAGACGTCGAAATAAATATTGGTCCACGTCTTTGTTTTCTACGTCTCCAGCTCTCCAACTCAGTTATTGTTACACACGGTGTCAACTAAGTCTTATCGGCACTTTTGGTGATATGTTGTTTAGCTGCTGCTGTAAAGATTCTGATTCTGATGATATTGAGCAGTCTTTGTGTTCTGCCTACCCCGCAACCTGGCGTAATATATAATACTTGTAATAACAACTATTGTAATAATTAACTGCCGGTGTTATCAATAACATATAACTTAAAAAAATTACATTTACATAAAATAAAAAGGAAAGACTTCTAGCGCCATCTAGTGATGAATAGCAAATACTAAGGTATGTAAATATAATTAATGACATTGCTTTAATAAATACAGTTTTTTAAAAGTAAATAATTTCTTTATTACAATTGATATTTCTTTTATTTACGTTTTCCAGTACTCACGAAATGAAAACATTTCAATTAATAGAAAGCCATGTGTGACTATATAATGTGGTACACTGGTACAATTATTATTATACTTCAACAAATAAGTTAACGAAATGGTTAACATAAAACAAAATAATTTAATTAAGTGTACTGATAGCGCCATCTTTGAATGTATTTTCAATTATTAATATTTAAAACGATTAATAGATGGCGCTTATTTCAGGATTTTGATGAAACACGTATCAAAATATGACCGAGAAATAGTGTTTGGTAAAACCTATTAATATAATGCCCGTTTACTAGAGGGCGGTGTTACTATATTTTGGAGAAATATCGTTTACTAACATAATAATATATAAGTGGGTACTACTCATCGTTTTAAGCCTAGACAGCTAATGAAGACACCGTAAGCGATTTCAATTCGAAATATTAATTTTTATGTCTTGTTCTTTCTTCATAGTATCATTTCGTTTTCTTTATTAATGGTGAAATAAAATATCATATATATACTTAAAACAGTTTATTTTAATGTCAATATATCTATATTCTCAATAACATATATTAAGGGCACTTTGTGCCATCTTTTTCGTGTATACCCTACATATATTGAGCAACCACGCTTTTTTAACAATAATGCTAATACTTTTTATTTATAATTTTTTTTCAACCTATATTATGAATAAATTTTTACTTTTAAGTTCGATGTGCTTAAAGGGCGTTTTTTAGTTTTTTTTAAGTATCTACCTATATTTATTGTTGTAATCATTTTACTCATTGACGTTGTAGTAATTGTAAAAATAGTCCTGTGTGAGTTATCCTAAAATATTATTTTTGAGACTGGATGGCACAAACACTAGAAAAGAGTTCCACAAAGCCTATGCCGGTGCTCCGTCGACAATTTTGTTAGATACAACATTTTTTTGAATATTTCACTGCACCTTAGCAATATTATGTAAACCAGTAATATTACCTGTACGATCATTATGTTGGTGTTCTTTAAATAAATAAATAAATGTTATGGAATAAATAAATATACGTTATTTATTTATTCTATAACGTTACCTTACCTTACGTTACTTTTCTTTTAGTTAAATATGAAATTTATGATACTATCAATAGGGTTCTGTCACATAAAAGTTTGAGAATTACCCACATAGATATTTGAAATAGATATGTATAGAAATAAGTTTTCAATAGCCAAATATCTGTAGATGATCGCTAATTTGGCGATAGTCGTTAGTTTGGCGATAGAAGATAGCGATTATCATGTTTACAATCTCTGGCTCTACTGTTTTTAAGTTCGTGGAAATTTTTGTCGTGTTTGCGTGTTCATACACGCTCGACTGGTGAGAGTAGAACAAACACATTAGTCGTATAAGGGTCGAGATACTCGGCGCTCTGTGTTATTTATCACCTCTATTACCCTGTTAGGGACTTGTCGTAACGTTAATTCATAAAAGTAAACCGTAGCCGTAACCTAGGTAAAAGAGGCTTAGATTATTTGGACTTGCAGAGAGCTAGCCGCAGTCATGTTCTAGCCGTGGGTCGCGTCGTAACAAACTGTACGGGTTTTAGTGACTATTGCACTAAATGTAACCAGAAGTCCTCACTGAGTTACGACAACTGATCACGACCACATAAGTTAATGTTAAAAGATCCTTACACGTTTTTATAATACATGGTTTTATTATTTTATCACGTGGAGTAAATAATCTAATGTTTCATCCACAAGTCGATTGTTGCGGTACTACATTATTGGCTTCGCCACGAGTTTATTTAATCATTATTATTACGCCTCTTTGTCATTTTCGTATTATTCATTGCTTGATCATCAGTCCTGATATTTTGTTGGTTCCACTGTTGGACGCGGGTCTCCTCTCGCATTTCGAAGACTACACGATATTCAGCCCCACAGCCCAGTGCAGGCCGGGAGATATTACATGCGGTACAGTATATTATGGAGAAGTGTTCACAGTCATGTACCGACTGTCGAAAATAATTTTTATTTGTAATGTTGTTGAAATAAATGGAAGAAATTGGATAAATGTCTGAACTGCGATTATGTATCATTTTTTGCAAGGAAGTTTTTTAACGTACCTTTTGGTAGGAGTTAAATGGTCAAAATCGTAACGTACGGAAAGACCGTTACGCGCCCTTTATACGTCTTTCTATCTCTGTTTCTTTATATTATACACGAATGTGTAGATGTGTGTACGAGCACCGGACAAGCATCGTGCAACGCCGATTACAGAATCTCGGTTTTACAAGCGTGAAAATTTCGTTAAGATATTAAAAGAAACTATTCGTTTCGGTCCTTTACTTTCAATAATTTGCACTGAAAAGACGATAGAAAAAATAAATATATTACTGACTAGAAAATAAAAAATAAAATATTACCTACTAAAATATTACCGACGGAGAGAGATAATCAATTGGAAGTGGCAGAAGGCTTCTTAATTACGTGACTTCCTTACTTCGGAGTCGGAGATGACGCGGAGGACACTTCGTTCTTGGTGGAAATCTCCCGGACACACATGTATCTTTTTTGCAAGTAACGACAATTACACAATTTTTGAGTACATATGCATATTCCGTGCAGCGACGTGCTGTTCGAATCGTCGACGATCCCAAACTTACCGACCGGTTAGAGCCACTGAGCCTGCGCAGGGACATTGGCGCACTGTGTGTGCTCTACCGACTCTACAATGGGGAATGCTTTGATGAATACTTTGAGATGATGCTGGTACCACCTTTTTTGCATCGCACTACATGCCGAAGGACTAAATTCCATCCTCCCCAACTGGACTCCTGGCAGTCCACAACGGTGCGCTTTGAACGCTCTTTTCTGCCGCGCACCTGAACTGTG
>DWEE01002780.1:0-11182 GCA_018245755.1 Parelbella macleannani
GATATTTAAACTAAAAACGCACTTTTATAAAGAGGTGCGCGCCATGGATTCGAACCCAGCACCCCCGGAGTGAGGGACCAAATTCTTAACCACTAGGCTATCACTGCTTGTCATTTATAATTCATTTATAACTTATAGTATAATTTGTATGAGTGAGATGTTGAAGTAATCAATTGATTTTAATTCTTCTTTGACAAGTTTTCGAAGCTACGCGAAAAGGTAAATATTTAATTTCGCTTTCCACTGAAAATCGTGTTTCAATCGGACAGTAATTTTATTTCTTAAATGGGAAGAAAGCGCTTCGATTTAATAACTATTGTTATTTTAACTTATTTTAACGAGACATGGCAGGATTCTAAATAATTTACCTCACGCTGAATAATTCAACTGACACTATATAATTTTGCCTCACACCCTATAATTAGGTACATAAGTATTTACATTTGTCGGATACATACCGAGATATTTTTGAACTGGGCCAGAGACAAGTTTAAATCGTCAAATATTTATACGCGTTTGACCCAAATATATTTTGTATGTAATATTGTGCGGTCTATCAAGCAATTGGAGAAGCCTATGTCCAGGCAGTGGACGGGAGTAGGCTGATGATGATGATGAGCAATACTGTACGTTAATCTCTTCAGGCTACATTTTATACTAGGAATGATCCTAGTATAAAATGTAGCCTCATTCTAAGTGTCAGTACTTCGTCATCAATACTTTATTATCATATCGTTTCAAACAATCATTTCAGATGTCGTTCCCTACTATCATTTATGTCTCAACCAAATTCTATATTAGACTGGGTTCGAGCCTGATCACACCTGGTAACTCGAATCCAATAGTTACATTTCAAAAATAAATGTAAACATTGGCTGGAACGTTGGGATACTTTTAAAACTACCGGTAAATGAGTCTCCCATTTGTCCCCGATTCTCTTGAGCAGCTGTGTTAAGAATTCACCAATCACCAATTCACCAGATTCATATGAATGAACAGTCTAGTATAGAATTTGGTTGAGACATAAATGATAGCAGGGAACGACACATGAAATGATTGTTTGAAACGATATGATAATAAAATATTGATGACGAAGGTACTGACACTTAGAATGAGGCTCATAACGCCTTAAAATATTTAAAAGCCGCGTTAATTGTTAATGCTTCGAATAGGATTCCATCGGCTACCGCCGTGACATATTTCTTTCGCCTCTTGTATATTTATCAGAATTTATCCAATACATGTTCGTGGAACATAGGTATTTTTGCATCGATCTTCCTTGGGTGGTCTCCGATTTGATCCAAGAACGTACGCCTAGACCTCTTTCGACTCTACTAACACTCGCCTTATAATCAGCTTTGTAATTCTATGAAGAAAGAATGTTTTCTTGATGACCAAAGCATTTAAGGTCTTCCTTACAAAAGTTACAATCTTAGTTACTGCATCTTCTATCACGATGCATCATCTAGGTGACATTACCATATATCGTGACATTACATCGACATACATACATACAAACTGACCATAGCTAATAAGAACTCGTGTTGTAATCATAAGTATTACAACCATTTACATAGAAGATGCAGTTTTCAAAATTTATTGCGATGTTAGTAAAGATTGCGTAATGAAACGTATGGAATAATATAAGAAATCATTGTTTTTATATGCAAAATTTATATTTTAGAATAACAAATGCAAGAAACTGCTGATTACAAATGATTTTACGTTCCGTTCCAAGTTATTAGAAAAACCTTTGTCTATGTTATCATTTATTATAGTTATTCATATATCCCCGTGGAGTCTTGAATGCAACCATTTATAGTTTATAGGACTGTTCATGGTAACTAAATTAAACCCGATTTAATAAGTTGTCAGAGATGGTTTAAGAATGTTACAATTTGAAGCACATTTGTTTTGTAAGTATATTTGTAGATTATTGGCACGCTGTGCTCTCTGCCTCTCTTAGAGTCACTTTGTCTCTCTAAATGTAACATATGTATGTACCTACATTAATTGCATGAGAAAATGAGACAGTAAGGTACAACGTTTTTGAAAAGTTTGGTGCATGTGAAAATCTGTTTTTAAAAAACTTTAACTCCAATTTCATAATTTTTCAATTAGACGAGATGTATCTATTTACATTTTGCCGCATCTTATCGATGTACCTTTGAGATTTATTTTATACTCCCGGTTTCTAGAAATCTGAGAGTCAAATATTTGCCATGAACCTACATACATCTCGTCTAACGCTTAAGCGCTCCAATTCTAAAATGAAACCTGTTCACGTTGAACGATGACAATGATGAAAGAAAGAGATAGAAAATTAAAATCTGTTAGTGCGGTAAAGCTTAGGTTATAAACAATTACATTGTTTATTATTTATTATAAATCGTACTTCAATTTGATTATCACTTTATTAATAATTTATGTAAATTATACGTAATAAATTTTACAAGTGTGTATATATAGAAATCAGGAAATAATGTTTTCAGAAAGACCTCCACTATCACTTAAGGTTTTTTTTTATTCATTAAATATATACCTACCTACGTTTCATCAAAAAAGAAATACCTTCTGTAAGTAATCAGAAACAAGACTAAAAACCAAACGGAAAGTAAACAAATTGTAGGTAACAGTACACTTCGTAAATTGAACAAAACACAAACCGCCCAGATAGTAATGCTAGGTTCACACTTGTTTACATCACCTCCTTAACACTATTATTCTTATCGTTGTATCATTATATCTTATCAACATTATCAACATCTCCGTGCATTCCGTAATAGTATATATTTGCATCATATCTATATTAAGAGGAGGGATCGAGTGATAAACGAAAAACACGATTGAGATAGTTAGTCATATACATAATTTTTTTTATATCATGAAATAATATTAACAGATTCCGAAGTTATAGTCGTATTCAACCGATTTTATATTTAATGGATAGAATCACGTTATAAAAGTTCACACAAGCTAGATGCAGATGGGAATATGGTTTATTGGTTCATGTGTTTAAAAGTCATTCTGTTCACGTTAAAAGCATCGCCTTTCCTAAGTAGAGCACTTTTAGAATAATCAATGCCTTCAGTTAAGAGTCGATGACGTACTTTGTACTTAACGGGTCTTTAACAATCCTTACAGCTCAATGGTTACGAACACTTCTTGAAAAATGTCAAGAGCAATATGACAATGTGTTGACAAATAGCAGAAATATTGGTTATTAAATGGTAATAGATTAAAATATTTCATCGTTACATTCTAAATTATATTATAAGATAATATCAATCTTCGAACTGTGACATGGATCGCGTGAGTTTCCATTGTCCGTGTTTGGCGATGATTTGATTAACGTTATTAGAACTCAAGTGTAAACACGCTTTTATTTATATTCCTTATAAGTTATTTGTACAATTGTTCTCACTTTTTATTAGCAGTTACTAAAACTTTATAAAAATAAAACGAATTTGAGAACATCAATATTTATGGAACAAGATTGTACTTTGTAGTTTTTTTGTTAGTTTATGATTAAGCACATCAAATTTGTTAGGATATAGATGTGTATTCCTCTATTGGGAACATAGCATGACCATATAATTAATAACTATACTTTTTATGTACTTATGTTTTTTATGGAAACCTTTAGCAGCTATGCTGATATTGTATATTGGAATAATTGCAAAGATACAGAAATATATTAAAACAATTTGATATTAGATAGCCTTGTCAAGCCTAGTTACAGAATCGTTGTTAACCCTGATATTTGAGAATATTTCATGTGCCAGTATCTTATCTTACATACTCATCAAATAGAATTAAAAATAACCAAGCAGTTTAATAGCCCCAGAAGTTAAATTACGGACCCAAGGGTGTATTATCTTAAAGTTTTTACTGGTTTAATTTATTCAAGAGTTTTGTTTGCATTAGGTTTAACACGGTCCGTGATGGGTGAAGCTCATACTTCCGCTCTAGCTACAAATAAGTTGGAAATGCATAATATATGTATTTAGTGCCTACTCTACTTTACCATATTATTGGCAAATGGAAATTGTGGACTCGCTGGACTCAGGCTGATGATGATGATAATAATGATTACTTTACCACTGATCTTTGCTGTGTATCTATATAACCGTTATACTTTTGTACAGATTTTATTACAAATAGCAAACGGGTATATTTTATAAATCAAAATATCGCTCAAAATAATTCAATCTACAGTCAATATTTTCACTAAATAATCAATAGACCGTATAACAACATAGTAAAATCACGACAAAAACACTTTACAGCACAAGTTCAACGATGTAATCGAAACGCTGAAATAAAATAAATAAAACAATTCCGCTAAAAACCGCCAATGGACTCGAATATCCCAAGCGAATTTTTCAAGCCGCGATGTCACAACACTGTCAACCGCAAAGGAAAGTGTGGAAACATAATTAAAAATAAACCGAATGCAACACGTGAAATGATGTCGGACGTAGTATAAGAAACTTTCGCTAGCACTTACTTCCAACTAGTTTGAACTGTGGCGGCCATTTTTAATTTTGACGCGTCAAACGTGTGCCGCGGCGATGTGGTCACTGACTGGCTTCACTGCTCCTTTCCTCAGTTTAGAAGTTTTTCTATAGAAAGCATGACGAGCTGTTATTACCACTTTATCTTATTATTGTTATTATAAGACAAACATCTTTAATAATTTCCTAGAATCATAATAACATTAATAATTACTTCACAAGATAATTAGTTATGTGTGATTAATATAAATTTGTATTGAAACTCCGTATTTGCTTGCTTGTTTTAGATATAGAAAATCTATTGACGTATCTGTTATCTGTTTCGAGTAATTCCTTTACCAGTAACTGTGTAAATAATAATCATTTAACAAAACAACAAAGTTTGAAGGTTTTTTAATCGAAATAAAAAATTAAAAATACAGTTTAAATTTTTTTAAGATTTTAAAATTTAATATTATCTCCGTCTCCATAACTTACAGGTTGACACTTTTTTTTAACCGCTAAGGTTTAAATGTAGAATCGCGAGTTCTAAATGGAGTCCGCGTCTATTGCAGCGACGTTTTGCCTGCTACGATTATAGAGCGGCGTTTTATGAACGTTCATAACAAACTCTTCGTAGTTCCACGAGTGATGTTACGTTTGTGTTGATACCAGAAATGCACTTTGTAACATCAGCCGTGGGAACATATTGCGTTGTTTTATCTCTTATGTTTTCATGAGTATGCTGTTATCGGTAAAAATTTTAATCCTCTATATAACAGTGGTAAGCTGTAGATAGAAGCTTGCAGCGATAAGTCAAAGACGGGGCGCGATGGCACTTATTAGATGAGGACTATGTCCAGCGCTGGAGTCAAATAGCTTATTGATGATGATGATGATGATGACGTATAGTTATTGCCCCAAATAAAAATAACTAGACAAATATTAATGAAATTTAGGCCATATCCATACCAATTATTATTTATCCTGGGGGGGAATCGAGCCCACGACTCAGCAGTCAGGTTCACGAAAAACTGGATCAACGCTACTGTCTCACTTGCAGAAATCAAAATATATTCTTCCTATGTCATCCTTGTATGCGTAGTGAAATTTAGGCGCAATAAGTCAAAATTTTATCATAAAACCCAAACAGTAATTTTATTGGAATTTCCGAGTATAACGTCTGTTGTCGTTTAAAAAAAAAGATACTTTCGTAAGTCAAACCTTAGTATGCACCCGAATTAACCGCAAACGCTTTTTTGTGAACATTGGTTTTATTGGACTTCTAAATTTAGGATGTCCAAACTAATTCATTGTATGGATGTTCGTTCTGAAGTATTTCGTTGTATGTCATTACGTGTTTATATTTATGATGACTAAAATGACACATGTCGGTCTGCATGCTAAGAGTTTAAAGCTTAATATCTGTCTGGATTTAAATGTGATCGATTTTTTCTGCGTAATGGATTATAGCTGGATATGGCTGGAGAATTGTTTCTTTTCGGAATATCATTATAATGTAAACAACATTAGAACTTTCCTTGTAACACCCATCCGGGAATGCCTACATTCAGCAGTAGACTTAGACAGACTGATGATGATGATAAGAGAAAAATTATAAATAAGAGGGGATTAGACAATTATAACTATAATCATCAATTGGTATACAGTCCATATAAACAGTTAACAATTCGATACAAAAAAAAAACAGTATGCAATATTATTATACTCACATATTATGTAACTTCGGTATGTTACAAGGTTCACTGCTCACGATAGACCACGTACTGCACATTGGCGTTCTCCTCTATCACGTACATTGTGTTAAACACCAGAAACAGTAAGTAGGTGTTTAGGCCTGCAACAGTGAAGAAATCATCAATGACTCTGGTTAATATTATTCATTAAACATTTGCATAGTCAGTGCAGCGTGTTGTGCCCTGTGATCCCCAATCCAAATGTTTGTGGGGCTTATGAGAAAAAACCTCTCAGGGGAGGCCTGTACCCAGCAGTGAACAGAGTCAGGCAGATGATGTTGTTTTTCATTTATTTTAATATCATTACTCATAATCATAGTAGCGTTGTCTTTTTCTAACATTTTCAATATAAAATTCTATAATGAACACCAAGAAATCCGTACGATAATTAGTCACTACAATATATTATTTATATATGTTGTTTAGGCTATAACATTTAATATGTATATTTAGGCGCTCTACATATACTATATACATAATATAGAGAAGTCTCTACAATCTGTAATGAAAGCATTAGATAAACATATTGGTATTTGATAAGAGTGCCAATATGCATTCAAATTTATCTCAGAAATATTTTACAGAGAATGTGAGACGAAAATATTGTCCAGAGTTAAATATTTCAGACAAAATTGAGGCGAAGGAGAAAACATTTTTACTATAATATTATACAATTATTTTTCGTGTATTTTTTGCTTAAGTTAGTAAACACTACTTATTACATAAGTGTAACTCTCGTACAACAAATGATATTCAAATCTTTATCAATCGCAGAAAACACTCAATTGAAGCTTTGCGAAAAAATATTTGTATTTTTAATATGTGTAGTTTATTAGAATGTAGTGGCAGTAACAATAAACAGCGTCAGTTACAAATAACTGCAGAGGAATTTGTGGGTGAAATGTTATATGTGTGAATAATGGACTCTAGTATTATGAAAAAGTATTTAATGGTTACAAGCTATAAACGTTACGTAATAAGGTACTTACTCAGAAAAAATAAATAAACAGTGTTATCGAGATACTCTTGAAAATCTAAATACGCCACATCCAGACACAGTGTCAGCAGTTGGAAAACAATACCGAAGTAAAAGTACACTTTCAAGAGTGCTCGTTTCCTCTGAAATTATCATGACATTTTTAATGCCAGTGTATATCTAAAATTTTAATATTGGGAGATCATTTCATTGGGTGGTCTGGTACTTTCGATTCCAAGGATGTACTGTGTTCAGGTCTTTTTGCGCCCTTATTTATAAAAATCATGCTCATTTTATAAGATATTAACTATCATTTTCTGCGTCGGTAAAAGAATATATCCCGAGGAAGCTGACACACCTTCGTGTTCTGCATAATGGTTTCTATGGTCAAGCCGCACTTGACCAGCGCAGCTGATTCTCATCTTGATTCTTTTCCTTCCGAGAGGACATTCATGGCCAACAGTGCAACGATAAAAGGATTGATAATGATATTTCAGATGCATTAAGAGAAGAAAAATATGTTATTATTTAAGTACTTAACAATTAGACAAAATATAACTTTTTCTTACTTTATGCAGCCCAATCAAAAGGACGATGTTCATGAGCACGTCTATAACAACAAAAGCAATGGCTATTGGCAAGTAGACCAGGAGTTCCACGTGTTCTTTTTTCTCTACCGCATCGCCAGATATTTCCGCAGCCAGTAGAAAAATTAGCAGAGGTAGCGACAAGAGAGACAGCACCTGCAATAGGTATCACTTTTAGAAGATAATAATCATATTATTATCTAAATCATGATGGTGGTGGTTTTACGTAATATGAACCAATTAGTGAATCGCGGAAGTGTACTACACTTATTTGACTACCCCTACGAGGAATACACGCATGATTTTACGTTATGTTACGTAATCCTATGTTGCGAGAACTCACGCGCAACTCTAGCTAGTCGGATCGCAAATTAGACAGAGTCTGTGCTATAACAAACGGACAGTTGATAAACTACATGTGTATATACTTATGAAAAAAAATTCAACATCCAGACACAGAACAAAAACTTGTGTTCAGCACACAAATAGTTGTTTTAATTGGGTAACGAACAGCAGCCAGGTTTATTAACCACTGGATCTACAGTTCAGCAACAAGAAGGATTCGTTATCAAATAGAACTTTGATTTGCATCGTTATAAGATCACGTGAAACGATCAGCTTTGTCTGGTTTGCACCTTCTGGTCACGGGATTCCGTAATTGACGACACCGGAAGGGTAAATTGGGATACATATGTATCTGGTATAATTCAAATCTCGAAGATTTAACTGTTACCTAACAATGGTGCAAGCGCTATGTCTCGTTCAGCCGCTTGTTCCCATGAACGCTAGTATTTGAGTGGTAAATATTTAATAATATTTATACTAGTAAATATTCCGGTAAATATATTTTAGAGTTTAAAAGTATTTAAACAAGATAGTCCGTCTCATAAGAACATAGCAGTTAGCTTTTAACATAATAATGACAGAATAGTCTTCCCACGCGATACCAAGAAATGAGTAAAACCGGAAGCGATTAGTCTTGTGTGATGTCCGTTTAGATTATGACATCTATTTGTTTGTTTCTCAGATTGTAATATGTTCGTAGTAACGGCGAAATAGTTCTGTTATCAGTAGGAATTCATGTCTAGAGGGCTTGGGTCTAACTTAAATAAATTATATATTTTGAATGTGTATGCTGAAGGAAAACGTACAGATACTTGCACGTGTTAGTTGTCTAATTATAATTATATTTATGTACGTTTTCTAATTTTCCTCTGATTAGTGGTAATCCATGGCCAGATTTATAAAGGCTGCTGGTTATGTTTTCTAAAGTATTTAAAATAGACAGGACTTGCAATTGGACAGAGTGATTGTGGCTGTTGGTCTATTTTATTTTGAACTGACGTATTCAGCTTTTGAGAAAACTTTAGAAGATAGAAAAATGAATGAGCGAATTAGTCATTGAGCGGATCAATAAATAGATCGAGTTATATACATATATTTCTTTTGCAGTATGTGACAGGTTAGCATTTGGCCGCTAACCCATTTATTCATTTAAAGTAAGGAAATGATAAATAAAACATTACTGTTTGTCTGATAATTAGTGTTCACTTTAAACTATAGAAAGCTACATCTAATACCGAATACAAAATGTACAGTATGGAAAAAGGAAAGCGCATTCCACGACTAAAGGTTCCGTTTTAACATTGATACAGGGTATGTTAGTGTAGGATTGGTACAAATGTTTTACCAATAACGTGTTCCACTATACGTGTCTGATACAAACGAATGTAAAAGTACTCACCAAGTTAATATATGCGAATATAATAACTCCCCTTCTTATTTGTACACAAAAGCAACATTTTCTTGTGATCGGCAACTGTGGTTTCGTGCATTTCATACATTTCACCATCACTGCTAAACTTAAAAATACGAAGTACTTTAATGCGAATAAAGTATAATTATATTGGGGACTGAAAAAAAATATTTAAGTTAGTGGAACCTAATTTCTAGATAATATTTATTACAATGGTCTACCTTGGAGTCTAATACAAGCCGTAATGTTAACATTAACAAATCCTTTGATATACTGAAGACAGACTAAATAGAGACGTTCATTGGTGCAATGAAATACTTCCTGCTACTGTGAACATTTCAGTGATAATATCGGTTGCGTCTTATCCATTGAAAAGTTTTTGTGAAACGATTGTATTTGACGCCCTTGTTAAATATCAATGGATAAATAACAATACGATATACGATATCTGTATTTATAGATAAGTCAGCTAGATATGAATTTGTTCTTTACAAGACGTCTAGACGAACCCAAAGTTACGGAAGCCCAGAGATGTTGATTGGAAAATGACTCTTTAAGAATTGTGTTGGATATTGTAATACCACCATGTCATCAGCCTATTACTGCTGTTGTGTATGGTCTAATCATTATCTTAAATAAAAATCTAGTGGGCAGCAGGACGACGGAAAAGTCCTAAATGACATTGAGTTATATGTTTCGGTTACAATATGTGTCATCTAAAAACAGTAAAGGTGCTTATTAAAAAGAAAATGAGGTAACTATCACGGCTTAATTCTTGAGAAATCAGAATAATAAAAAAAATTGTTACTGTCACATATAATATCTATGTGTAAACGCACATACCCAATATCTCCATAGCGTGTGTGTAACACAAAACTTAATTTAAAGGCGACGATTAACGACAACTGCATTGCATAGTTCACGAGGCATTTGATGTATCACGTATGATAACACCTACAAAAAACTGCATACATCGGTAGTTAGGAAAACTTTTTTTGTCTTTTTTTCGTACTTTTTGAAATCTTTTAATATATAACATATTCTTATAATATTCCAGTGTTAACCTAGCAGTTTTTTATTTCACATTTAGCACATTAGTAATTATTCCGTTGGGGCAAAACTCCTTGGTATGTCTAGCCAAGTTTTTTAAATAATATATATTACAAATAGATACAATCTATGTTAATAGGCTGGTGTAATTGATTTCGTCGTCTGGTTGAACGAAAATAATAAGTAACAAATATAGCGCCTTAACAAAGTGTTATAGCAAAAACTTTGATTTACAAGATTAATAGCAGAATAATATCTAGGCGTTGCATCATCGTATAAATGGTGACGTGAACACTAATTTGTTTTCACTTTAATTATTACCGTAAATTTTATAATAATTCAAACGTTAAATTGCTGACTCTATGACTGCCCCGTTAGTTGAGTGGTTGCAAGCGTGACTGAAGATCGAGAGGTCCTGGGTTCAAATCTCCGGTCGGGTGCTATCAAATTTTTCTAATTTTAAAATTTTAGTAGTCACTCGTAGTCTGTGAGCCCGGTGTATGGCAATAGGCTCACCACCTATTCCATGGGACTTAAACGTAATTGGTGAAACGTGGGAG
>DWEE01002781.1:0-11180 GCA_018245755.1 Parelbella macleannani
GTGTACTTATATAACCAAAGTTCAAATCTACTTAACATCATACGTGCATAGTGAGCAGTTTCATTTTGCTGAGTCCACGTTTATTAACTCGTGTTAGCATTTACCACGATTATGCTAACTTTGTGTGAACTGTAACTACATATATACAACTACATAAAAGGTGCTTTATTTTCGTTTGACCGAAAATTACGGAATCGATTTTGTCTTCTTCGACTTCTTGAACTTCGAATCCTTATGGGGTTATTGAGGATGGTGCTTCGAATGATGTACCATTTATAAAGAATTGGATATTTTGACATTCATTGACAGCAATTTTGGGGATATTTTTACAGGTGTACGAAGTGCTCTGAGTTATTTAATATCATTGGCAACAAGAAATTAAACAAACGTATTGCAATCTTACGAGTTGTTAACGTGATTCATTACTATAAATTAATTCTTCAAATATGGAAAGGCTAGACATATATTTCAGTAGATAATTTCCGTAATGATTGGCGAAATACCGTCCACTTAACTGACGCATCTGTCCGATGTTTCAAAATTAAATTTAAACATAGAGTAAGGTTTAATTACCCCTATATAATTATAACAATCAACTGTGTAATATGGTCGCCGAAACATGAATGTTCGCATTATCACCCATCCACTGGCGAACCGCGCCCACCGATTTATTTTATACATCATTACATTAACTCAATGATAATTACAGTTGTTACAGATGATGTTCAGTTGAAAATATTTAAGAGTTGACATCTTTTTCATTTCATAAAAGTTCTGCTAAATAAAATGTGAGTCTTGCACTACCGATTGAAATGCTACAAAGTAACCATGTTTAGGGGAGCCCAAAAAGAAATATTTAGTGCAAAATCTTCACGTGAAAACCAATATAAAACTGAAAAAAAAAAACTTAAATGCGTTACATACATGCATAACAGGCTAATTTACATTTTTGCGAAATTTTAAAGTATACATTTTTTGCTAACAATTCGTATTGTTCGATGAGGATGACGCTTCTCAGCCAAATATACCTTCAATATATGTAATGCTGCGCGGCTGACAACGCGCGACCTATATAGCGGCTATTTCTGATGTGATACTAAAATTGACGTGGACTGATGAACAGATCTTCTACGTTTTAAGTTTAATTTTGTTATAAAATCACGGAGTTTTAATATTGCACAAAGCAATATTATGGTTAATATTATTATTATTGTCAATATTATTTTTTTTAATATTATGATCATATAAAATACGTAGGCAAAAGGCTGAAATAGGCCGATGATGACGATGAGGATGAATATCAACATATTTTCTGTGCCCTGTAATTGATGATTCTGACTCACCTGTCGTTACAGTAAATGAACGCGTTTTTGTATAATAGGTATATACAATAAATACATACATAATGTACGTGAGGAATAAACGTAAACAAAGAGACGACAATAATTGGCGAAACATTGTTTCTTGAGGAATAGTCCTAACTAATCATTATGTCAAAAATATTCCTGTAAGGTATATTTAGAAAAAGTACGTCATAATCGTTTTCATGGTCTCAGTCCATAAACAGTATTATCATACACAGTTACACACAATTACTCACAGCATATAAATACACATATCTAGTTAGTGCGTTTGTATTTATTGCTATTTGTGCAATTTGTATTATTATTTATTGTAAAACCAACGTACATGTGTCAAAATAGCTCACAAGAAATTAGTTTAACCGGCACTACAGTGAAATTCACCTGAAAACGCTCTTTTACCGAGATTAAACGAAAACACAAGAGTATTTCAATAAAACGGGCAAGTGTCCTCAAATACGTGATCAAGTAAACATGTAACGTAACCTCATATTACACGGGAGTATTGTAACTAAAATAGCTTGCCGCGTGTTATATTTTTGTTACTATGTGTCATACTCTTAAGAAGCGTCAATATGTACATGAAGGTCGGGTCGAGTGACTGTGAGATAATTACTAATAAAATCATAATATTACGTTTGTTTAAATTGTTTAAACTTCGATCCTATCCGAAAACTTCTTCATATTATATTTACTCATACACGCCTATTTAAAAGTATTTTTCGTCATGTGATGGATACTTAGTTTACAAAATATTTATCGAAGTCATACTTTAATATAATACATAATGCGGAGAAAATTCGTTTTTGAATATTCATAAAAGGTATACCTACATATCACTTTAGCTACATATTTCATTTGTGTGATTCTTTTGAAAACAAACACACGATTCTGTTAATCAAAAGCAACTCGTATTGTAAATACCGTAGAGTGTATTCTGGCTTGAAGAACAAATTACGTAGAGCTACGAATGTGTTGTTTGTAGAGGCGTAATTTATTCATAGAACCACTTTCAGCTGAATGAATCGGAATATGCGTAGATGACGTTTCAGTTACAAATGACGTACAAAGGCACACAGCTTTCAATATTTAAATCGTCGTTTAGGTGGCAGTTTAGAAATCTATTTCGTTGCTGTCGTGGTCTAAAATTTAGCACAGTTTGTTATTAACATACACTATCAACGTAAAAAATATAACAACATGTTTGTAAACTACGAAGGGATAGGCAGAACCGTGTCGAACACTCACACGTTATATCAGTAACATTTTTCCGTCTCACCATGAAGTAGGTCGTGAGCCTTTCTACTAGAAAATCTAAGTTAGAAAAATTCAATAGTATCTGACCTGAGCCTCTCATTCATCCGTTGCGTTTGCAGCCAACCGACCAACGACGGCAGTCAGTTTTCAATAATATAAATAATTTTTAATTACATAGAAATTCATTTTGAACTTCACTTTTAATCTTGACGTACTACGCAATATCAAAAGTCTTTAACAAACAAAAGAGTACGCGAAATGTAAAGTGCATTATCCAAGAGGAGCTGTAATAAATAGGGATGAAAGATTTATTACTAGTAGCGTACTTAAAAGGAACATCCTGAGTTATATCCCAGGAAGTACAACAAATGACGAAGTGTTATAACTTAGTACTGTGATGTACTTATACTGTGACAGTTTTAGAGTGTCTTTGAGAGCTCCAAATAGAAACTTCTCGATGGCCAGCGCGCCCGCCTGCGGACCGATTGAAATTTCGAGACAAACTTTAAAGACGGATTAAGAGATGGAATCCAGGCCATCAACCAACTAACGTACTAAGTGGATATTGATGGTATTTATACTAACGAGTTACAGTATATATCTAGATTCCGAAATTTTAACAGATGTAAGCGAGCTATAGTAATCTATAAGTCTATTTGTCTGTTAGAATATACGAATATTTTACAGGTATAATACATAATTGATGACAATATCTGAAAGTATCTTTCGGGAGTTTTGTGGAATATAGCCGTCATTTCCATAATCAACATCAACTCGTTTTTTCCATTGTCCGACATGGAATTCTGTTCTTAGAATTAGAATGTTAAGATTGTATCTTGAAAACGCGTTTAGTAATAAAAAACTGCCCGCCGGCGTTTGAACCCAGGATCCCTTGAAGAAGAAGCCGAATTTTAAGCCCCTGGGCCATCACCGCTTCCATCTTTAACCTACTTTAACTTTAGCCTACGTTGACAAGCAAGGTGGAATCAGGTCACAAGCCAAAAAATCATTAAGCAGCAGGCAAGCGCAGATGATCCCACCATCACCATCTCTATGATATTATGATGAAAGGGCTACTTGGCAAAATAATTATTAAATAATTTATCAGTTGTTATAATGTTCAGCAGACTAAAAGACATTTCATAACAGTCTTTAATGTGTATTCAATAAGAATCAAAGTGATATGTAACCACGTACTTATAACAAATTTAGTCATCGAAATGTTATAGCAGTCAATATCTAAATTGTGTTAGCTCAGTTAATTTAATAAATGTATTTATTCTATATTTAATTAAAATAACATCCAACTTATATTTCCCTGAAGGGTGAGCAAAGATATACATATTTAATTAACATAAAACCCTATTTTGTTATCAATATTATTAAATATGTTTAACACAAATTAAAATTATGTATTTTAACGACAGAGAAGCATTCCGCTATAGAACGAATAATACAATATCTCGGTTTAACAACACACAGAGCACACGCGGTCGTCTGATTCCAAAATTGATAAAACCTGTTCTGAAATAACTAGAGAGCTGATAATCACATAACATACAATGTTTAACATGTAGGTACATGAATTATAAACAAATCTTTATTTACTTTAATTGTTTTACACCCACACGTGAAATCGCTCTTACTCATCTCAATAATGTTTACGCTAAATAAAAATCAAACATAGGTACAGCATAGGGCTGACAACCACAAAACCAACGGGCCGGTCAATTATGCCTCTACCGCATACATAATACCGCTGTCATTCGAACAACTACGTCATACTCGTTACAGAAGGAAACTCTGCATTACCGACACTCTGTTCGTGTTTCAGACCCTATTTGAGAAGACTTGAACGTTTGAACTTTCTAGAAATTTCAAACTGAAATAGCGGACTCCGCCGACGATTGTTCCCCCTTGTGTTTTGCCTTAGTTTAACAGATAGACTAGGCGGTAATAGTGATCGAAAATCTGTTACCATTTCTATTAGTTAAATCTCTAAATTAGAAATAATCTAATAAAAAATCTCCTTTGTTACGTGTATCCGTGTTAAACGAATCCATACGTCGATGCATACATACTTACAAACATATTTTCATGCCAATTTTCTTACGAGGTAGGCACGCAGTCCCAGATCTCTACCCTTACAGACTTGCCGTTTTTCTTCAATTTATGTAATCATCTCCAAAATATCTTTGAAATTATAATTGTAACTATGTATATATATTACTTTTATAACAATGCTCATGTATTCATAGCTCGCGCAATTCGTACGTGTCCCTGTTTATTGGTTTCTGGTTCGTCCAAAACGCCGGTGTTATGTACATCCGCAACCGGGTCAATCGGCCGCGCGGATCCGACACGACAATGCTTTTTCGGAGTCGGTGGCTTGAAATTGTTTAGTAAATTTAGTTCGATGTGTTGCTCCGAAATTTATCATTCTATTTCAACTAAATTATCTCTTTTATTTTATTAGTAATTTGTTTCTATATTGTTAATATTGTTTTGTTATTTATCATACCTACACGATCTTAATACATTCTTAGTGTGAATACTGTCATTATTAGCAATTGAAATTGTAGTCAAGAGGAGTGACGTTACTGTAAGGTTATATCACATACTTAGCATGTAATTAAACTAATTGATTGAAAATTGATAGACAAATAAATAATTGTAATATTCACTAGGACAACAGTACCTTCTCCATGAATAGGTACCTACTTGGCAATTGTCTTAAGAAATAAACGACAAAGAATTATTGTTGCAGGTTATATTTAATTGTTCCAACTTATTTTATTAAAGTCATATAGCACATTATCCTTTCTACATGTTATCAATTTAATTAAGAGCTTTTAGTAATTGATTACTAATCAACTGTCTCAATACATTATTTTACAACATTCTTTTAGATATTAAAAACTTTCTTACAATAAATTCTTACGTTATTATAACATGACAGAAAGGTTTCATTAATGTTACTCATATATACGTCACTAATGACGTATAGAAACCCGGGTATGTAATAAAATTTCAATACTGTTAAGGATATCCGCAACCGGGTCAATCGGCCGCGCGGCCCTACATGACAATGCTTTCCACTGTGCCCGGATGATTGACGTCCTACCCTTGTAATGTCGATCGCCATTTCATTAGCACTAGTCAATAAATTCAATGTTGATTGAAAGATTTTTATTCATTAAAGCGTAACATTGATTCTACAGGCATTATTTAATTGTATCGACAATACTTACAGTAAGTATTTTCTCTTTTTAGTGGAGTATATTTAGAGTAACTTTACGTTGTCATGTAAATATATACCTAATGTAAGTATAAAGAAATGTAAAGTTAATGTATTTGTGAATGAACGAAGTCATTAGCCGGTAATATTTCTCAAACAAACAAACACGGAAGAGTATAGCCGGACATAATCGTTTAAGCTTCGTTGGCCGGAAAGCTAAACGTAAACCGGTTTGCATCTGAAATTATACAAATGGACGAATACAATATTGGGAGAGAAATTTTATTATGAAAACAAAAATCTATATAGTTTCAATTGTATTAGATTTATGCATTGGAAAACTATTGACACGTTAGGCAACAAAACGTGTCAATACTGTACCGGACATCCGGAACCGGGTCAATCGGCCGCGCGTCCTACACAACAATGCTTTCAATGTAGCCGGATGATTGACGTCGTACATTGTAATAGTAACAAGCTATTTTATTAGCAGGCGGTCAATTTTTTCCTGTTCTATAGATTTTTCGTTTTTCTATATGAAATGCGCGTTTGGTCCGGACGCGGATCCAGTAGGTAATAAACAACAGCATATTCACAATGACTAATAAATTCAGATATCCTACCCATAATGAATTCGGAGGTAGGTTGGATTACAAAGAAAAACATTTTCGGAAGCAATCAAAGATTTCGCCATTTTTAAATAAACGTCATGGAGCAGTGGCTACAGTTGTTTTAACACATAATAGTTAAGCACTCAAGACGGCTTAACAATGCACTACAGATGAGTTGGCGATCAATCAGCACCACCACTAGTGGTGTAATGGTGATGTGGTGTGGTAACCGTCAATAGCTGGTAAAATCAGCGCACAAGAGATCGTAAAAGAGTTGCAGCACTCCAAACTAAAAATACTGAAGTCTAATAAAATTTTAAGCACTTATAACATTAATTTTACATAAATCTATAGCAAAAGTTTATGGAAAAATACGACATTAAGCCCGATATTCTACTTAAAAGCTATAGTCAATGCTCTCAACTCGTGTAAACTCTTTGATCCAGTCTTCATAACTATTACTATCAACTATTATTATATTTCCCCTATTAAATAAAAGTTTTCTCTCAGTGTACCCACTATTAATTAAAAATAACTTGATAAATTTTTCAAACTTACGAGAACGAGACTATTTACACTTTACCGTTCCCCGAATTCAATCAAATATAGCCATTCGACTGATATTAAATCCAGCAACAGTATTTTAACTCAATCGACGTCTGGAAACTTAATGAAAAATCTGTCACCGCAGACTGTCGTGCCAATAATTAAATCTCAACGAAATAAGCCTTTACAAAGTTAAATACGAATTCGCTAGTTTCCGATCTACGACGCTTAATGAAGTTTTAATAATTCACATCGCCCTCGAAGTTACGTTCTGTGTTACGGAAATTCTGGAACCTTCCATTTGTGTAAGTTCGAACTGATAAGCGACAGGTACAATTGTAGGCATATATAACACTAGTATATAAATCTGATAAGATATTTGGTTTTTATATTATTGTCACGTTAATTCTATGAATATAAACATATGTTAGACAGTACCGTTAGTCTATATATCTTTGTAAAATATATTATGAAGCAGCGTAATTATATAACATTTTTGTTACGTCTTCTATCTTATCTGGTTATTGCTAAGGTGTAGAAATTAAAATAAAATATAAATCTAAAACCATGTCTTCCAGCAAGAAATTTATACTAAACTAACTGATATAAACGGTACTATTCCTACAATCTAGTACTTTCTTGCAGAATTCTATGGGCGGCAACGGCCATTTGTTCCTGATGCCTGCACGAAAAATACGACTAAAATACTAGTACTCCACAGCAATACTCATATAGTTGTATATAATTCATAGATGTGATTTTATTATTGTTATTTGATATATTCACTGTTGCTGTCGAGTTGACTGTGACAATGTTTATTGTAAGAACATATTCAGGTCAGATACAAATGATTGGTAACTCTTTGAATTCATTCCTGTCTGATCGGACCAAGTATCTACCTTAAAAACGAGATCAGGATGGCAAAAATATATACGGGAAACGTAGGTATATATTTGTAGCTTGGTAGCAAATTATTGCAATGTGTTCCGAAAATTTATGTAACAATGGATGGCCTACATAAATGGACATATCGAGCATTCCAGTTCGAACGTGAGGTTAACATTGGGATTGAAGCGCGTATCGAATGAAATTCTCTCCCTGGCCTCCGGACATTGATAAATTAAATTGATCAGACTCTACATCCAAATTATAATAATCATCATCATCATCACATCAGCCTTTACCTTTCCAATGCTGGACATGGACCTTTCACAAGATGTTCCACAAAACCCGATCCTCCGTAGATCTCATCCACCCGCTAACATCTGCCTTTTTAAGGTCGGTCGGGTCCAATTATTATCACAAACAGCAAATATGTAAAATTGCATTTATAAACTTTTTTTTTAAATATGTACACGGTATGTGAAGGGGATTATCTAAGGGGATTTTTGGAAGTGACAACACGTCTGTATGCGTCATACAGGACATTTGTACAAACCGATTCTAATATATGCTAACTCGACTAACGTCTGTAATAGTCTGATAAGAAGTACATACTTAATTCGAACAACTTATTCTAACTAAACTAACACATACTGTACCATTCGTATGATCCTGTTTGAAATTGGTTGTTAATGTCCATACGCGGTATCCACGAATGACTGCTGCCAGCTTGTTGCATATAAATACATACATATACTATAATCATCATTTGTACTTGACTGAAATCGTACACGAAATAATTCACAAATGAGTCAATAAACCTGTTAAATCAGTCTCCTGCTGACCTATTTAACATTTTGAAACAATATTGAAAGATAATTAACCTTGACAGAATTACGGAGGATATTGTTACAATTATGCAACTATAGATATTCGTTGTCTTTGTACAGAAAGTTCTGCCACATCATACGTTCAAAAGAATTGAACTGAACTTGCGCTGTTTGTGTCCTATGATCCCAACTTTTTCCACAAACATTTTATTCGTAAAGCAATGAGCTAAACGAATTATGGCCCCTGAGAGGTCGGCTCTCGAACAAAAGGCGCACTCGTTAGCGCTCCGTTGTTTACAAGTCCCCGGGATCAGACTTTTTATGGGACAGGGGACTCTACTAAAATGTTCTGGAAAGTTCTTTTATCATTCCTATTATAAAGTACGCTAGACATCCAATGTTTATCTCCTAGAAATTAAGCCGAGAATAAAGAACTGCTATTAATATTAATAGGAAAAATGGATGAACCTATTTCTTACTTAAAATTATATTTACGGCTCATTTATGTAAACAAATGATAATAATAATATTGAATACTTTGGGATATCCCACACACCAGCGTCTCACAGGAAACGCTATTAATGGTTACAAGACAGCTGAAAAATACATATAAAAATGACCAATTATTATTTATTCATCTATACAAATAAATAAAATTGGAGTGGCTGTTTGTAATATTAAAATAACCTCTTTTTACTAAATGCATATGTATGTATACATGGTACATATACCAAAATAACATATTTTACTATTTTTGTGTCTTTGTCTGCCTGCCTGTTTGTTTCAGCTAATCTCTGAAACGGCTGGGCTGATTTTGACTGGACTTTCACCAGCAGATAGCTGATGTAATAAAGAGTGATTTAGGTTACTTTCATTCTAAAATTATAGAATTATAAAATTAAGTAATAAGTATAATCGGAGTATCTGTTTGGAATAAATATTAAATTCCGGACAGGACGACGTCTGCCGGATCGCCTGGTTTACGATAAATTCGAATCACAATAGCAAAATCATTCATCCTCACACAAGCATCTGTCCCGAAAGCGTCTCGAACCAACTACTTCTGTAACTACTCCTGTATAAGGTTTGTCAAAAATATATCATTACAAAAATAAGTTGAAATTTATATTAACATTATTACCAACGTTAGAAAATGTTGCAATATTTTCGTACTATACTATTCTATTTCGTACAATATATATTGGCTGTATATTTAGATACAGCCAATATATATTGTACAGTCTGTTATAAATTCAATGCATTTACATTCTTCGAATTTCAGTTAAAGAACAAAGAATGGAACCTTACAGAACTACATTAAGCTCTTTCCGGTTCAGCTGTGACTTTAGTAACCTTTACGAACATTCGTTAGGACAAAGAACAATAAATTCAGAATACCTATTTGCATCAGATATAACAAGAGAAAGAATAGTATAATTTATTAGGAAGAGAAGATGACAATGCAATAAAAATAATTGTTTATAAGACCAGCAATAGAAGTTTACATTATATACGAACAATGAACAAGACATTATAACCGTATTTTATCGGGAATCCTTAACTACCCTCATTTATTTTCTATATATAAAATGTACACGTATCTGTTACGCTTACGTTTCCCTGAAGCGATAGGCAGAGGAGTGTAGTACTCTCACTTTTTGCAACTTTGTTTTATTTTTTTCTCACTTTTCAGTTTTGTTATACTATCTGCGGAATTAGGCACAACAAAATTACTGTTTTATACTTCCGTACACAAAAGTAACTCGTATATAATATGTATGTATGTATGTATGATAGTCCATGCAAACATTATAATTTTCCCACACAAGTAATAACTATTTATGTTATTAGCAGAACTAAATGATGTTCATTCACGAGAGCCTACGACGGCCGTTTTGTACCCTATTAAAATAAGAGGGTGGGATAGAGAGCTTTTACAACGTTCGTTATCTTACACTTAAAAATTATTGCTCTGTTTAACTGAAAGATAATGAGACGGCTAGACGTGGGAAGCGTTTCTTCCCTATGGAGAATTTGTGTGACTTATGATGTCTACCCATCACGTGAGTATAATAGTTTTAAACAAATAAACGGACATTTTATAGAACTTAAATTATGTAGACAATATTTTTATAATTTACTGGACACAAGAAAATGTTAATATTATGTTATTTACAGAATAATAATAATATTAATATTATGTTATCTACAGAAAAAATATGGCTTTCATTAGATACCTACCTATAAAAATAACTTAATTAATCCAAATGTGGTTCGCTTGATGTTTATTGTAATTATCTTTTTATTGATAAATATTTGTTGATGTCGTTCAATTTGTGATCATTTTCATGGTTTCTCTGTATTGTTTTATTTATACGTGCATATATTTTTTTTACATATTACCGTTTCTTTAACACATTGCATGCTGTTATGTATTCAATAAATTTTATCTCTC
>DWEE01002782.1:0-11180 GCA_018245755.1 Parelbella macleannani
TCCTCTGATGGACTTAGGCCTATTCCAAGGTGAGCCATAGCAGCCAGTCCTCGCCTTCACAAAGTCTTTGGTCCTGAATTGATGGGTATGAATATAATTCACAGGAATGAATATAATATGTACATTCAGCGCTATGCCTTTACACGTGTGTGTATAATCGTTTTTCTAAAATAATCAACTTGGTCACTTCTCAAAGTCATTGCTTTATTGTATGCTAATTGAATTTAACTTAATTATATCAAATCCACAGTAAATTAAAATTTAGCCAAAATCGCCGACACTATGACGTATTACGGAAATCGGCATAGAACTAATCTAAATATAGGCGTCTGTTCATGGTTCAAGGGCAGCTAACCGCGGCAAATAATTTAACTGCTAAGCAGCGAATATTTGCATTGGATATATAGCATTACGACTTGAAAGGTTACATAGACACATTTAAATATTATAGGTACTATCTTTAAGATGCGAGGTTGTTTAAAGTCGTGTATCTATTAAATCAGTAACTGATCGGTGGCTATGATAGGTACGATTTAATTTATATCAAAGGTGATATAGAGATCTAATAATCTCTATGTATGAAATATGTGAAGACATAGGTAGATGAACGTAGAAACATGCCAGATTTATAAGGAAAGAGATATTTGGTACTCGATGCTGTCTGCCTACCTTATGAGAGACCTAGCGTATCGATAAAATAATTTTCTCGGCGAACATAAGCTTGAAGAAAAGCTAGATGATGACTATCGATTGGAACAATTTTTATACACGTGTATTTTATGTAGGTACATATTTATACCCTATACAGTAATTGTAAGCGCGTAATTAATTGTAAACTGAGTTACTTAGTTTCGTTTATCGAATATAAAGGCTTTGTTTAGATTTAAAAGAGTAAACAGGAATTTAAGCACTACACTTACAACACTGGCGCGAGATCGCGTGCCGACCGGCGCGCGGCGCGGTGTCGACATCGTAAATTTTAATTTCTCATGTAAAAGTTATATTAATAAAATGTTCTTAATATATTATAAAATTTTCTTTTCTTAAAGTGCCGTGTTTTACTAATTTGCTCGTGATGAATGAGGTCGAATTTTTATTTAGTATTAATTATAAAAAATTATGAAAACACGCGCTAAATGATATCTAATAATAGTATAACATCACGCCTGTGTTTCTTGGTTGGGGTAGGCAGAGGAGTGTATTACTCCCACGTTTCAAAAGTTATTTTATACGTCCTATGAAATAGGGAGTGAGCCTATCGCCTAACACAATTACGCGCAAATTGCTCAATAGATATTAACTGTGACGTCATCAAAAGTTATCTAATACACACGTTGCTGTTTACGAGCACTAAGATGATCGCCATGTTAACACAATCACACAATTCGGACATAATAGTTTTAAAAATAAAAGCAGAAGAACAACTGCCAATATAAGTGAATAAATGATATCAATACTGTCGCGGCAGACAGTACGTATACCTACGCACTTTAAAAATAAAATAATCACTGACTGTGTTAAGCCATGGGTACGATACAATAATTAATTAATATAATTTATATAATCACAACAATTAATTTGTATAATTTAAAGAAGTGGTACTCACACCACGACTGTACGTAATACCATGAATCGCGCGCGGCCGTTTATATAACAGTGGCAAGGATTAGGAGCATATCTAAGAACATAACTGACTGGTTCTCTAATAATTCATTGGGACATCCTGCTGACGGCCCTCTGACAGCAAAACAGGCAAAACTTACGCTTACTTAGATAGGTTTTCATCTGGACATCGAACTAACCTTTGTGTGCGTTTCATAAACTGTTGTTATATAATCATACCCGTGATCCCGGCTCTACGATTGGATTAACGGGTAACAACTATACCTACAGGCCAGCGAAATCAAAAAACCTCATCTTCGACAATAGCAAATACTTACTAGTCGATCATGCTTTAGTCAAGTCTATGCCGAACAAAATTACAACTATCTAATTTACTTAGTAGCGGAATATTTATTTAATCCATAATTTTAGACACAAGTGAAAAAATTAATGCTATAAAAATTATCTAACTAACATAAAATAACATGCTGTAAGCGCATTGCAGTGCTCATTATCTACTCGACGTGTAACGTAATCTGAACTTCCTAAAAAACTGTAATCTTCTGATCCTTTAATCCATAGAATTCGTAAAATCAATCCATTTAACAAATAAACCTACAACGTATTAAATGTTTTCACTGAAACAATATCACACTAAGACTCGCAAACTGTCATAATCCGCTGTATAAATATTTATAAACTAAGAGGCTAAAGTGGGATATGCCACGACAATATGAACTGGTATGTTCATATTGTCGTGGCATGATAGCTGTGGATATTCTCAGAATAACTTCCGTTAACTAATCCGTAAATAGGCCAATATAATATGAATAAATCAAAGCCAAGTCTAAATTCACACAACAAGAGTAACTAAGTTAAGACTGTGATTAGATTGTTTTCGTGACATGATTTTTTTAACCAGAAAGAAGGTCTATAAATTAATTTATCAAACACGTAATTTCAAATGAAAGACGACATAAATGTATCGAGCTAATCCTCAATTGAAATAAGCTGTATATCTGTTCCTAATCATAGCAACTTAATCATTATCGTTGACGATATGAACATTATAAGGAACCCTGTATCAGTTTGAACGCACATTATTATCTTATAGTATTATTTAAATCCGTTGACGTTGCAATAATATAATGATAACTTTATGGAAGGCTCTCGTAAACCTAGGCTTCATGAAGTAGAACAAATACTGATGGACGGGAGAGTCAGAAGTCTCAGAAACCGGCGTGTATGTTTGAGGGGAATGATGCATATGGAAGAAGGACGGCAAGTCTGGAAGGACAGTAATATATAAATTAGCTATACCGGGATGTATACGAGTACATCCATTATTGACGTCAGTAAGTATATATTAATAAATTAAGCTGTGGATTTTGTAAATTATAAAAAGAAGTGCTCTAAACCTAGCCCGTAAGGGAGCTGGCTTGATAATATAACAATAATAGATCCATATACAATACACAAAGGCTTTTTGAAATGAGATGCTAAATAGTGGATGACGTAAAACTAGTCAATACTTACAGTGTTAGAATCAATGTAACCTTTTTAAAATCTGTTCCCATATAGTTATAAAACATATACATACATGTCCTATGTACTTATGACATATAATATACCAATAATCTTATGTAGATACACAGTTATAAAATGATAAATATGTAAGCTTATTTCACTTGAGGATTAATTAGCTGGCTTAGCTTAGATTAGGTATTACAAAATGACATATTTCGATTTAATAAAATGAAATGGACAAAACAAAACGAAATTAAATATTGAATTAAAGAATTCATAAAATTTAAAATTAATCTATAAACTTCAGTGCATAATTCGTTTGATAAGATCCGTTCATTTTTTATTTAAAAAAGACATATCAAGAAAAATATGTTGTCAATATCTTGATTAAGTTTGACAAATTTTATTTTGTCTGTTTAAAGGGGTCCATGACAAATTACCACGGTACCAAAAATGTTTGCCATGAAGGACATCGTTATCCGTAAATTGCTGTGTGTATGTGAATTGCTATGTTTAAATAATTATAATAAATAGTAGATGTTATAGGACATCTCCACAGATAGTTGTCTTATCACAAGCTAAGCAGAACCTGTACAATGTTCATCAGATGGCTGATAAACTACATACATATGTAGGTATATGCACACAAATTAAGATATACTGACATACATACCTAGATTATATATTTTGTGCACTATTTACGCGTACTATACACAGGATAAATATTTGTGTTCATTGAATAAATATTTACTCTAGGTAGGAATCGAACCTACGACTCGGCCTAGCGATTAGGTTTACCAACCGCTACACTAAAATAAACTACAATAATGAATTTATTTATAATGTGTTTTAAACAGAGTCTGTAACTACCGTAAGTGCTCTAAGTTTGTTCGCAACTGTTCGTTCTTTATTACTTTATAATTTTGTTTTGTTTCAATAAATATTAAGAATTATAACAGTTATCTTTATTCTTTATTGATAGCGCTATCAATATTTAAAACGACACAGTCGAAATAAAGCAATATCGTACAGGGAGGTGTTTGGAACCGCGATCGTTAATGTCATATATTTTTTGAATTATTAATAGATCTTCATGCGGGCTAAGTAGATGTTGGAATCCCAAAAATAGGAAGTTGGAAACAATTTCGATACCAGATTATTGAATATACTTATAATAAGAATAGAAGTTGATTTAAAAATATTAGATGTAAATATCAAAGCAAAGTCTCATTGGCTCATTATTACTTAAGTCGTTATTTACAACAGTACTAAAACAATGTCAAATACCGAGTTAGTAAAATAAAGTAAGCCGCAAACTAAGCTTACTCGCGTTGGCTGTTCCACTAACAGATGAAGTAATCTTAGTATTAACGTAATCCTTCTTAAATACTTACGAATTATAGCCGATCAAATCTTAGAATAACGTTCTAAGGAATGTATTTTGAAAACAACAAACGTTGCCTGTATTTAAATAAGAAAAGCAGTTAATCTAGGATATGTTATGTTTGGTATCTGTGTGTCTAACTTTAAGTATACTTTCTTTAAACGTAATTGAGGAAAGAACTTTGTAAATTTGTGTACTGAGCGATTTTTTTTTTAATTAAATTACTCTCGTTCCCCGTTATTAGTGATGTCGAAAGCGTTACACACATTTTATGTCAGCTATTCGATATCAACATTACTTAATACGATCAGTATAATTTTATTGGAATGTTTACACTCATTAAAATTTAACAACTTCTCGGCTGTAGAAAGTGTGTTGACTGAGGTGCGGGCGTGCGTCACACTGTAGGCCTAAATTAAATATAATCTAATCGCAACTGCGACTTTAATGACGCTGTAGTGGCGTCACTTTTTTCGTATATTCTCCGCAATAACAAATATTGTATGTATATTATGCATTACATAAAGTACAAATAATATTATTATACACCATAGAAAGCGCCCACCGCCGACCGGCAAATAAAAGAGAATTTAATGGGGACAATTTTTTCATTTATTCAATACAAGTTCTTATCTTAAGCTTAAGCTACTCAATAAATATACACTTTGGAATTATTTACATTATAGAATATGCAGCAACTAACAACAGCGGAATGCTAATCGGTTACAACGCGTACAATATTTATTGCGAACTGACGTCGGGTACACTGCGAGATTACCTCTGGCGTCGGCGGCCACTGGTCCGTTCGTAACACTAAATCTAAATCACAGATGAATAGTCTGAAGCGCGAACCTTCCGCGTCAGCCTCTTGGAGATTGCGAGATGAGTGGTGCGCTCACTGCCGCGTCAGCACCGTGACCGGCTTGTACATGTGCGGGGACAGCGCGTGGTGCGGCGGCGACGGCAGCTCGGGGCTGGACGCGCCCGACGTGGGCGGCGAGTGCGCCAGCAGCGGCGGCGACGGCGGCAGCAGCGGCGACGTCTGCGCCAGCAGCGCCGTCTGCGCGAGCGACGAGCCCTGCAGCAACGTCTGCCCCAGGAACGGCGCTGAAGGTAATCTCTCGCCATATAACGCGGGAGAGTAAGGTAAACTTCCATACCCCATTTCACCTCGGAACGCTGGATGCATTGCACTGGGCGCAACGGGCGGCGTCTTCATTTGCATGGGTGCGTATCGCTGGTACAGCAGTTGCGAGTAGAGGCCCACGAGTTGGGAGTACGTGGCGGGCGGATACGTGCCGGGCAGAGGGGCTCCCGGGAACAAGGGTCGCTTGAAGCAGGCGAGCCGCGAGCGCCCGTTGAGCGCGGACCGGCGGCGCAGCTTGCCGGTCGTGCCACCGATAAACACATCTTCGGCGGACGCATCCAGCATCCAGTAATTTCCTTTGCCAGGGTCGTCGTAGTGTCGCGGCACTTTTACGAAACACTTGTTGAGGCTGAGGTTGTGCCGAATAGAGTTTTGCCAGCCTTGCCTGTTCTCCCGGTAGTACGGGAAGTTGGTCATGATGTACTCGTAGATTCCGTTGAGCGTGAGCCGTTTCTCCGGGCTGTTGCGGATGGCCATCATGATGAGTGCGTTGTAACTGTACGCAGGCTTTTCGTGCTTCTTGTCTTTCTTATCGTCGTCTTCTTTGGGCTTGGTGCAGTCGACGGGCTCGGTGCCGGTGACGTCTAGCTCCGAGTCGCTCAAGTCCGCCTCGGAAGGCGAGGCGATGGAAGAAGCGGTTGGCGAGGGCGGCGGCTTGCCGGCCGCATGGTTCATCAGAATTGCGTTGATACTGAAATCTCCTTCGAACTTCACCATATTGAACACTTGTGACGGCACTAGCAATGATCGGAACGCGCTGCGCGTGTGCGCTGACACTGCGAGCGGCGAGTGGACTGGCGGGCGCGGAGGCGGGCGTTACTATTTATACCGGGCGGTGGGGCATCCGCCCCGGCAGCTTTGTGCTCGTGGGTCCACCAATCCCGTCGCGAGCTTTCGATATATAGCCACGCCCCCCGCTCGCGCATCCCCGGCTCTCCGTGCTTACGAGCGAGCTTTATTCGTCGTGTTGTTCAAAGTCCTCGAGAGTATTTTAGCAGACGCCTTCGGAAGCCTATTTGTTGTATCGTACATCGTTCATTAGCACTCGCTGTAGGAACAATTACAATGAGATTGCGGTTCGTGTGTGATTAATGGCGTAATAAAAACATTAAATTTTATTTTCGCCATATCATTTACTTTTACGCCCGACAATATGAATCCAATTGTCAATTCTAAATAAGTTATTTGTTTAAGATTAGGTAGCATTCGTTGGAAATCATTAATAACACACGTAACTGCAGTTCGTAAGAGTAAGATAGCATTTATTTGATTTCATTGATCTCTACCAAAAGAGTATGATTAGCTTTTCTACGCTGCCCTATAAATATGTCATACATATTAACGATAAATTAAATATAAATAATACGTAGGTATTTACCTAATTAAATACGTGTATGAAGCGATAATGAATGTAAAAGTCGCATGTCATTGATGGTAGACATAATAGCCATTCGATGTTCCCTGCGTACCTCATGAGAGACCTGACGAGATTATAATAAATATGATAGCAGTTTCATTCCCAACCCATTAAGATTTTAACTGTGTGGTTAACAGTAAGAAACTGTTCAAGACATCTTAAATTGCCCCAGATAGTATTAGACGGCATCCCTGCTATTCCAAGTTGGTTATAAGAGTCGCTATTTCTGAAACCGGAAATTGTAACATTTATTTTCTACAAGTGGAGTACAGACTGCATTTCAGTTAGAAATTGGTATATAGGTAATAACAAATTAAAGGTAAAAAAAATATACTAACAAATAAGAAGTCTTAAAGGAATTTATAGGTTAAAAAAGCGGTAGGTACTTATTAACAAACGAATGTAGGTATTAAAAAATAAAGATTATTATTATTATGAAACATTGCTTCTAGATATCAGTGTATCGATACTCTACCATAGAGCCGTATCTACTCTACCATTTAGAGTTTATAGAGATAGGTAATATTATTGTGTAATTAAGTGTAAGGAACTATGGGGACGTCGTATATAAATTATATAACGTAACATCACGCCTATAATCCCCGAATGGGTAAGCAGAGGAGTGAAGCACACTCCCACGTTTCCCCAGTTACGTTTAGGTCCCATGGAACAGGTTGTGAGCCTATTGCCATATACCGACCCGGGATTTGAACCCAGAACCTCCCGATCGGCATTCGCGCTTGCAACCACTCGACCAACTTAGATTTTAGAATAGATTGATATATTATAAACACCACTACAATCGCTTGTTACGAAACATGTTACTTGCTTATCTCTACATATCTCCATTATCTTCAGATATAAGTACGGATACAAAATATTTGTGGCATTGCTACAATAACATAAACAGATTGCGCAATCATGTTATCGTGTTTGTCGAAACGTACGCTACGTGGCAAGGGCTGGGGTCGCTGTGTGGAGCCGGGGTAGACATGTCCTATTCTGACTCCTGTAGGAAACAGGAGATATTTCGTACAATAATTTAATAAAGGTACTTTGGAAATCGGTCTGTACATTTTCATTTGTTATATTGCTATTATTATATGTATATCAGGCCTAGTCCCTAACGGGATAGGTAGAGAACACCGAGCGTCAAATATCTCTCTGCTTTTAAGACTGTACTCAATACTATTGAGTATCAACACAAAATCGTTAATTCAGATATAAGACTAAATTGCACAGTAGATATTATCTATATACTCCAGTACAAAAACATATTTATGTGAAGTGTAAATCGAAGTTTCATTTCTATAATAACATTTTCTTTCAAACTTTTCATCCATTTATCAAATTATTACACTCGATCAAAGCACTCATCATTTTCCCTCACACAGTCCGTTTATAAAAAGTGAATAAATGCTTTTATAACTACAAAACCGTAAACCAAAGTCGTAATAGTTATAAACTCTCAGAATAGGCGTCACGTTGCAACGTCATAAATAAAACAATGCAAACGAACATCAGTATGCAGTTAAATCTCTCCTAACATCCTGAACAAGAGGCTCGCAGTCAGCGCACCAGGATAATACCTCCCCATCAGATAAGCTAACTGGTGGACAATGGGCTCTCGGGCCGCTGGCATGGTCGGGCAGTGTGATCGCCACTGACGATCACGTCACATCACTGACGTCCGTCAGATATAGTGACACAAATCTGACGCAGCGTCTTTACGTGTGACACACGCTAGACGCGATGGACGAAATATTGGTTGCGGCTAATTATATTATTGTTACTTTAATAGTGACAACTTTAGTGGTCTACTATGATCTACTACGTACTATAAAAATAAGGTCGTGAGTGAGAGCTATGTTTAATATTAATATAAGGCGTAATACGTTAGTAATGGTGTCAGAGTTCCATCATAATGAGAGTATTTAGTCATGCTACGGCTAACTGCAACTCCCTGATGCTCTACTCGTGGGCACACGTCCTTCCTCTCAGGTATATATTTCCTTGCCATTCTTATACTGATTAACAAAGGACTAGTGGTTTGATAGTGACAGATCATTGTAGAATCCGAGAGGTTTACGAGCTAAATAGGCTGAGCAATGAGATATAAAATTCTTAGATATTAAAATCGGTAAGAGATAATTCATACTAAGAAATGGAAATGATGTGTTTCTTGGGTCAGCGCAGACTCGGGGGACACTTCTGTTTGTGACCTGCGTCTGGACTGAGGTTAATTGTCGCTCATTTGCTCACTGACAACCGTCACAACTAGTGATGGTCCACACAGATGAAAATAATTTGGAATGAGATCTATTTTGAATTTAGACTATTTTTAAATGCCGATGAGTCGTACTTAAATTGTCAAATAATCTGAATGTCTTTCATTATATTATGTATAATTAGTGATAGTTTCTATGAACGTTCTGAAGTTTATAACCATTGATTTTTATGGTATTATACATATTATTAGCATTTAATTAACGATGTTTTTTTTAATTTACCTGCGAATTGACATTGACATCGTGAAAATGATTAAAAATTTGAATTACGTAAAAATTGTTAATGCCGTCTTTGTTTAACGTAAGTGTTGTTGGTTTAATATCGTACTCGTAAGTGGAGTTAGTTCGATCGAATTATGGCAATTGTAAATTTGGTATTTTTTCCCGCCTCTTTTATCGTTCCGCGGCTGGAAACGGGTCTCCTCTCAGAATGAGAGGCTAAATTTGCAGCAGTTTGTCGCAGCCGTAGCAAATAAATTTTTACGAAAAAACGAGCAAAGTTTTGAATTACATCGTTATATACATAGTTATATAATCATCTGTGTGTAATCACAAGACATATACAATCATGTGTATAAACACTCACAAGACGTTTAACAGTAAAATAATCATTATAATCATTTCAGACAGTTTATCCTTGAGATGTTCTCGAAGAATTCAAAAATTTCCACATTTTTAACAATTATTTCAGTTTTAAAATTGCTCAACATCGTAATGTGTACGTTGTCCCTGAAACGAGGACATCCCTGCTTCGCGGAATTACAAGCGACTGGCCCGTGGGCGGCGGTGTTCCGAGCCAGCGTACCCTATTACGATATCTCACATAATATTTCTTAAATAATTCTACACATGTGTCTAAGTTCCATTGGTCCATTATTGGTGCGATGGGAATTGAGAGGAGGATTGTGGGTTCGATTTCCACTTGGGACAAATAATAATTGTTGGTTGTTGAGACTGAATTTGGGGTGTTTCTGTCGAAATACTGACTTCTCTATCTTCCGAATTTCTTTGTTTTTTTTGTGTTCTAACAATTATAGAAAATAAAAGGTCTATTCTGTTCATAGCGTATTATGATTAGAATATCTTTGTATTGAATTACAGATTGAAGTGGAAAATGCAGTGCTCACTTGGCAAGTGAAAACTATAAAAAGCTTTGCGTGTGCAATTGCCACTGCGCAAGTCGTCTTTCGCCACGTTGCACCCACTGGTGCGTGAGGCTCGATAAAAGCAGCTGGAGTGATGAAAATCCGAATATCAGAAGAATCTTAATCCCGAACTAGTGCACGGGGTTATTTCTCAGCAAACTTTTAATTTTATTCATGGAAATGTCAACGCCACAAGCCATAAAGGCTCTTCCACACCGATATTGAAACTGCGACGTTTTTTTGTTTCTTTTCATATCGACTCCAACAAGCCAAACAAAATATTCTATTTTAATATGCAAATAGCTTTTTGTGTTCATATTTTAATATTACGTGATTAGATACAAATAGTGTTAATGTAATGCAAAAATTTAATAAAACTGTTCTATAAAATTGATTGCTCCTGACGATCCAAGTAGTAGTAGTTGGAGTTGTGGGATTGACTTTAATGCTGGACAAATGATAATGTGATAAGCTGAAGTGTTTTTTATCTTCATGTTAATTACCTAATCAAGTATATATTTGGTATTCAGTTTGTAAACAAATTTGGTAGTCGGCTGATCTACATATTACTCGTATGTAAGTTTGTAAGCACGCCTATGGAGTTTCTTTCGCCGCTTCTTCTCCATAGCGAGATATCTTCCGAAGCGGTGGTAGTTTCATTTTGACGTGC
>DWEE01002783.1:0-11180 GCA_018245755.1 Parelbella macleannani
CGCACTTTTGTAAAGAGGTGCGCGCCATGGATTTGAACCCAGCACCCCCGGAGTGAAAGGCTGAATTCTTAACCACTGCTTTAAATACAAAATCACTCGTAAATACAAAATTGTTATTACAGTGAGTATGACAGTATACTTTGTTTTCTATACCACGTGTAACAGTTACTCATGCATTATCTCTTGTAGCAGATTCGCAGGCTATACACCCATCGACCGATCCTTGGCTTTATGAAAATAGCATAAGATTAAGAATAATTTATCTATGGAGTAATATTCTCGATGTTGCGGGTGGGCGGCTAGAATGTGGATATTTCGGGCCATTAGCACGCGCCCACGCCGCGCTATTGGCAGAAAAATGCTACAAAAATACATCGTCGCGGTACACAGCAGTCTTATACGGCATCAGCTGCTGACATTGGTCGCGCCGCCCAACGTCAGACTCGTCCACATCAATGAAACGCTGTCACTACACCGATCCCGAGACTATTAATACTATTTACACTCATTAAGTGGCGTATTCGTTTTAGTATCGTACCTACACATCGAGACCTCTCAGGGTTGTCAGCGCGACGTTATCTTCACTTATCTTTACCGAGAACAGAGGGACCTAATGGAAGATATGTGTTCCAGGGCACTACGCTCTCTCGTCCGTTTCCGGTGGTTGTTTACAGAAAAAAAAGAGCAGTTAGTAATAATAATATATAAGCATATCGAGATACAAACTGGTCGTCCGAAGCCGGCGCACGAACCGGCCGGCCGAGACACTCGGTGCGATTAAAAATCGTTACAACTTCCGTTCGAGTCAAGTCTCGGAGCGAGGCCCAGATAAAAAAGATAAATAAGAAAAATAACATAAAGATCGATACGGCGGAACGGCGCTACCTGTTTTTTTCACCGCGTTAGAGCCTGAGGCCATCGGCGAGCCGTCGCCGGCTACAACGTTTACTTATTATTTTTACGTCCGTAATTGTACAGAGGTACTGATTTGATATAACATGCGAATGATGCTTGGAATGTTCGCGTTCTTTTGTTTTTACACATCATTTAATTTATTAACGTGATTTTGCATGTGCAGTTTAAAGTATGGTAATTTTTGATAAATGTAACATTGTTTGAAGATATTTATATACGTGATAAGTGATGCACAGTTGTGTAGGCACATATTAAAAAAAATATATGTAAATGTACTAAAACGAAAACATTTATTGCTTTTATTTATTACTATCCACAAAATTCACAAATATATGTTCAATATTCGAGGATTTTACCCCCAGAAATATACATAGACGGGACCAAAAAAAACCCGAATTTGCCTAAACTTTAATTTTTACGGGTACTTCAGAAGTTTATTTAGATATTTTTTTTAGTAGGTACTCTCACGCGGTTACGCCATACATATTGTTTATTCAGATACAAATTTAAATCATTAAAGTTTCACTATGCACGTTCAAGGCACTGTAGACTCTCTAATGAGATGCCCGTATACGTGTCAAGAAGTTAGGTAAACATTAATTAAGTACTCAATAAGGTATCTTGAGTTCAATAAACCAAAATAAGCATCGTAGAGATTACAATGCGATATGGGCTGTTACCGTGAACTTCCTAAAATCCTAACGCATCTGCATTATATAAAACATTTGTCATAACATAATCATCGCCATCAATCTACCTCATCATCCCATTTTAGTCCACTGCTGGATATAAGCCTACCCCAATGAGCGCCGTAACGTCCTGTCCTCGGCTTAAAGTACAAAAATTTTATCTATACATAGGTACATTCCTACATTATATTGTGATAACCCGTAATATTTTGAAAAAGTTGAATACTATCTATATGTAATATTTTTTTATTATTTTAACTTCAGTGATATGTCTAACTTATTTTAATTCGAATTCAAATTAGTCATTACTTAAGTTAGTATGAAATACTACATAGTTAAGAAGCCAGTGCGACTATTAGGACTTATTAAAACCGGGTAGCATTTAATAAGGCTGATTGCTTGTTAGGTAACGATAAAAGTTCAGTGTGATTAAATTGTTCGGCGGTACTTTAAAACTCTACAATGTTTTTCCATGACGGTCACAAATCCAACATCTGACCGCTTTTGTTTCAATTGACATATCGCTAGCTAAGACTATAAGCGCTTAAACATCATATGTATATCCAATGTATAACAACCGGAACTAAGTTATTTTATTTGTGTGCATGCTTTTTTAAATGATGTTAGAAAGCATTAGATAAGAACAATAATTCTTTTGTATGTGTAGCATTTTATCAGCATCCGTTGATAGTGCAATTAAGATAAAAAAAACTAAAATCTTACTAATTCTTAAACTATTTGTATGCCAGTGTATTTCACGCTGTAATTTGGGAAGCAAAATCACGATAAAACACCCTGGGTTAATTATTATTATTTATTATATTTATTTGCATTACTATGCAAGTGTGCTCTATGAGTAGAAATATACCGAGATATAGAATTGATTACCTTAAGTACGCTACTGTTGCTTTTTCCCAAAAAATTGTACAATATTTCATTTTAGAAGAAAAAAATAGCAACACCGCCACTTGTTTTTGTAATATAAAAAGCGTTTACTGGTTCAATGGATTTTTGTACAAATACCGTTACCGCGTTACAATGTGTAACCAACTTTTTGTATTTAGATATCGTATATGTAAGTACTTGTTATGCAGGTATTAAGTATGTAGGTATCATGTGTACGCATGTAAATACATACCTACATACTCGTACATTTCGACGGTAATACCTACATTAATATTACCATCGAAATACGAAAAGGTGGATAAATTTCTTAGCAACGCAGGTTAAGTTTTATGTATGGATACATTAATATAATGTCGATGAGAGCAGGGAAGATCAGCGGCAATTTCACGAGCTCGCTGTGATAATTAAGTGTTCGAACGCTGATGTGTGCGTGGACTCGCGCCCGCCGCACACCTCTGCAGAGTATGTGACACATCAGATGTTCACTTACGTTGGATTCTTACCATGGTTAAAACGAAAACTAACTGAGTAAATATAAGTACATCAATATACAAACTACTACGTACTCAATACATAATATGTACATACATCGCATGAATAAATACATGAACATTATCATCTTCAGTCCTTTTATCATTTCGCCGCTGGACATATGTACATACATACATAAGTACATACATATATAGGTACGTACATATGTATGTACATACGTAAAGTGGGAAGGGTTGAGGCCAATGATATTAGCTATTTACTCATAATTTGTGATGAAGTTTCCTTTCTGATCTGTAACATGGGATATTTACGTAGCTGTAGAGTAATTGCTTCATATCTAAACATGTATTGGAACTTCTCTCTTAAAGCAAATGTCTAATTTACGTAACTGTGATCTCTTACGTTTTATCAAACGGACCGAGTGCCTAACCGTTGTCTTAGTGTCAAAGCTGTAAAACAAGTAAATAGTGTCACTGTACATAAAGAACAAGTTCTTACGTATGTGTGTAGTATTATTTACTCAGAATTTCGTAGAAATTATTAAAGTATACTTCTCGGAAACGCTGGTTGTAACAAATGTGATAGAAAAAATTAATCTCCCTGCTCCGTTTTCTCATAATTATACTTAAATGGCGCAAAATACAAATAGCAAAAGACTAATTAAAGAACACGCTAAACGGCAAAAGTTGTTCATTAAATCATTAATGCACTAGTAATTAATAATGTATGTATCTCATTGCACTTCTTTAGCAATAGAAACCCATTGTATTAATACAAGAAATTAATAGAAGCGTTTTGGTGTGTGTACGTAAGCAGCGTTAAATACTACTTAAACACGGGGATATCACACAGATTTGTAAAATTTGAACACGAGGAGAAAATCTAAAATAATCTGTACCACCTTAATTTTATTAACGTCGACAAAGTTGAGCTTTTTATTTGAACTGAACCACTGTACCCATAGTTTAGCTGTGGCGGAGCGGCGCGGCGCGGCGGAGAGCAGGCATATCGAGTCTGGTAACTATGCGGCGTAACTCCAGTAGCACTGCAACAGGTCTGCGGGGGCGCGGGGCGGTAGGAAATCCTTTGCTCACGCACGCGTACATGCGCGGCCGGTCGAGTGTGCGCCATCCGGTTTTGTTTGCGCGTGCGCATGTGTATGGACACGGCGCGCGTGTAGTAGTACCTATCGAGTCGATCGATCAATGAGCTCGACATCGACTCGCACTGTTGCCTGCATGCAACTCATTGATTAACGCTATGAACGTGGAATTGTTTATTCATTCATGATGAATATTTTTATTTCAAATGAACGTTTTTGTTGTCCACATCCTAGAGGCTGACCTTCTTGAAGCTAACGTGCAATGTAACGCTGTATACGCGCTGCATTCACATATTATGTACGCGCGAGTGTGAAGTGGAGCTCTCAATTTTTTTCACTATGAAGCAACTGTATTCGTTATCGATTGGCTTCGTTTCAAAGTAAATTACAATGTGCTAGATTAAAACAATTTATTCGATATTTCATCTTCAAGTCATGTATTGGTCCACTGTTGGATACAGGCTTCATCTTAATGTAAAACGTGGTAAGGTCGAAGCCTGTCACAATAGTCAATCGCGTGGTAACAGATTTCACATGACTTGAAGCATGCTATGAGGGATTGGAACTATAAAGCGTACGGACTTGCTAATACTGATTTGTAAAACTTAACCTTAATCGTATTATATTTAATGCGTACTTGTACTAATTATATATACCTACCTACTTTGAAAAAAATGAAAGAACTTCCGTAAACTTACTCAAGTAACGTGATGAATTTTCATTAACTGTTGGACATTTTACGAGCTCTTTATTCTTAACATTACTTATTTACTTAAAAAAACAAGTAGATGTAAGTATATGAATATTTCGAATTTTAGATCCGAAACCTGTTTTGAGAGCGAGGCCTCATTGTTTTTGACAGACGATAGCATTAATTTATGTTATTTGTGTCACATTTATTACAGTGCTTTTCATAAAAACTTTTTATATGTAGTTGTACAAATTTATGTCTTCCTTTGTTGCAGACACAACTTGCCCCGTTGGTGTTGCTCCACGTAATATGTAGGTGAGTAATGCGTGGTACGCACAACGTCTATTTATCTGCCAATTCGATCCCATTCACTTGGCAACACTTCAATCTCGAAACATTGTTACAAAACGTTATTGAAAATACACATTTAATCTACTACTCATTCAATTAAGTTACATAATATTATATTTTTTTGTTCATTCTTTTCCTAGCTGTACATACTAATGATACTGCTGGCAAACATTGCCTTAACATAATATTTAACGTGCCAAAATTCAACAATTGCAGGTTGAAGCACATACGTATACGTAGCTCTAAGTAGTGGAATCAAATACTTGTTCATATGTAGGACGTAATACTGTACAGTCAACAAAAATGTTACGATTATAATAATTAAATATTAATAATATAAATCACAAAAGAATTGCTTACTTAGTGTCGTTACCTGATGATGTATTTACTGAAGCTAATTGAAACAATACCACCATATTTTCTACTTGCATAATATAAAATTATATAGGATTCGTTGTTGCTTCCATTCCCTTCAATTGTAGAACCAGCGTTTCTGTGAATATGTCATAATTTGACAGCTCCATATGTATTTTAGACACACACAAGGACATGAGGCAACGACAATTAGTCCGTTAGGACAGGTTAACACACCTATGACTGGTAATAGGTAAAATATAACATATATTTGAGACTGGATTCTTTTTCTAACGATATTGTTCACCACAGTACTGATTATCTAAGCAAACTGAACTAAATTACCCATCGGTGCCTTTTAGTACTGGGCACTTTGTAAGTACCTAAATGGTGCTTAAAGGCAAAACATTTCATAAATAGAAGAGACACAAACAATTAATAGACACATTAATTATTTTCAGAAACATGTTTCTCTAACTAACCTTACCTGATCTCGTTCACACTAGATCACTTCTTGAGGAGCAAACGATGTCAGAATGATGATCGGATGTTATGATAGATTAGGTGAAATTAAATAGAAATCACTGTTTTGTCAACCGGTCCTGTGTCGGTTGAAAGCGCGCGTGGAGCGACGTTCGGTTTTGGTTAGCAACGAATATCGGCGCGCATTTCAAGGCCACGTCACGTCTAACGACACGGATACGGCGTGAGTACGTGAATTAAAAAAATGTTTTATAAGTGATCCAATTGATTTTGTATCGTATAGTCTATTACTTTTAATTTATTGAGCATCCATTAATGAGATGTAGGTAAAATTTTGAATTCGTAACCGAATATTTCAGGTTAGGTTATTTTACGTTAGGTAAGCTTGAACGACAAAAGTCTATGTATCTATGGACTGAATAAGCAGGTACGGTCGAATCTCCAAATTCCTTATAATTGGATCTCGATCTTAATATTAATCATGGAATAAGTATATTACTTTGCGTCATCTATTCAACTGTTGATTAGTTCTGCAAATAACTTGCGAAGGCCATTCCTTTTTTTGTCACAAATTTTCCTTAAACAAAAAAGCCTTGGCACAGATACTTAGTAATGATTAAATTACGTAGAGTATCTACTTTTAAATACCGTACAGTGAGATAAGAATAATAATTACAAAAATTACACTTACAATATTCAAAGTTAAGACATGTATAGGTACATACGTATGTCTCATTTTACTTTCAATAGAAAGTTAACTCATATGAGATTTATGTATTTGAGATGTTTCGTCATACCGGTATAATTGGTGATTCTGGTAGCCCCAATTTAATTCTCCCTTTCGTACTGAAATCTCAAGGAACCTACCGTATCGTTCACGTGGCGCGTACCGTGCTGAGGTCCAATGTGGCAATGGTTAGCGCAGGTGTGGGTCGAGATGGCGGTGGGCTCGGAATTCGCGTGGACGCGTGGTCGGCCCGGCGTCGTGTGGGCGATGCCCGTTCGCCCACGGCGCCGCACCTAGCCGCGTCGCCGCCGCGCCTCGCTTAGCTTACCTAAGCCGTAGGCCTAGCACATATGGTAGTATTGTATACTAAATGTACAATGTTCATCGCGATGACATCTGCGCAATCGTATCTACTTATTTGTTATTGGCACCCAGTGTCACATGGTCTTTTTAATCTACACCCCTACAAAACAAGTCAATCTTGCCTACTTGTAATAATAAATGATTGATTTTTTAATAGTCAATTGTTGTTAGTAAATATTATTGTCACAACACCGCTACGACGGATGTAGTAGATAAAAGTGATTTCAGGCTTTTATTGGATAACCTCAGCTTAAGAATCCCCATAATAAGGAAAAAAGAGTCGTTAGTACGTCCTGCTCCTAATAGACATCTATAGAAAAAGTATCCATGCGTCGCCATTCATGAATGAGATTCAAAATAGCAGTTTTTTCCCAAATTAATGTACTAACCGAAAATATTTTTTTGCAGACGCTAATTTATTTATATTGAATAAACATTTAGTAAATAAAAATAGTAACTTTTTGGGGTTCTTCGGTACTTCGCCGTGTCTACGATATAGGGTCAATAAATATGTGGTAAATTATCGGTTTGATTTACAGTAACTTATGGGCATTAGGAACTTATAGTTTGTTTTACAGGAACTTATGATGATCCTATTATGTACTAGAGTTCTGTACATTAATACGCTAAGTTACCGAATAACGTTCTAAACCAATATGCATATTATAATACATTCTAAAACAAAAATGGGATTGTGACGATAAAATACTAATGTCAGGCATACGCTATAAAGGCGGTATAATTCCCAAGAGAATTAAGGTTTAAACACAGCAATACAAACTAATTTTATTCCATATGCCAACTTTATGTAGGTGATCTAAACGGTCACCACGATGTCCGTGATGACCGTGATCGGGACGCTGATGGCATTTAACGAAACTACACAGTTTCGTTAACGTGGTCCGGATGCGATATACCGTAAATCACGGTTCCTCCATACCAGTTATTATTAGCAACATTCTCGGATCCGGCCAGACGGGTCAAACGGCCGCGCTACCAATCGCCTGCAACCACCATTCGTGTCATTAAACATTCATGCAGATTAACAAAAAAACATTCATCACACTACTCGCCGCTAGCCATGAAACGCTACTCCTCTATACAAGATTCTCAGTCGATCGCTACAATTTTCGAGAATCTGAGCTGTTATTTCTTAGATCGTTTAAATTCCTTATGACTATTTATCGTTTAAACACTAAGATATATTATCATTATCTTTAATTAGCGACAATCCGTTTTAATTATTAGAATTTTATTAATTTTGTTATATTATAAATTATATCTTGATTGTTTTATAGTACACAGCTTCTATTGTATTGGATATTGTCTAGTTTAGCTTTTGTTGATGGATCCACAATTGAAATCTTAAACATAGAGCGGTTACTGTAATTTATAAGTTGGCAGTTGATGAGTCCTTAACTAGCTTCTTCACTTAACCGATAATGAGTTTTTATAACAACGAAAAAAACGTGGAAAACGTAGCGCGAAAATACAGTAGCCAAATATTTATTAAGCAATGATTATGTTATTAATTTTGTCGCTACTGACTAATTTATGAGTCGTATACTCGAAAATACCTATTCTCAACAGCCTAATACCCATATTAATTAACTTTTATGGCGACTATTTTAATAGTATAGAAGTTGATGAGCTGGAGAACCATCTAGTGGTGAATAAAAACAAAATAAAATGGATAGCATAGAAAAGTTCCCCATGAAAAATACACATAAATAACAGTTTCATGGCGATTGGTCAAGCGATGTTGGAGTCTATAAATCCTATGTAGACATACAATCAGATATCCGTTAATATATGCCACGTCCTGAAAAAGAATACTCAAAAACTATTAAATCAAGCAAACTTCCCCGCCAGAGATAATATACATTTTCCTAATATATTCCTACTTACTTTCACGAACTACTTTTCACGTGTCAAATAACTTTTGAACATGTTACTGTAATGCGCATCACAATAGAAATCGATTATATGATTGATTCGGTTCCACAGTACAAGGGCCTAACGTGTCAAACACGCTGCTATTACGATTCAAACAACAATTTGTTTTGTGGAAACCAAGATACTGGTATATGGATAGAAGAAACAGAAAAAAAATTCGTGTCCACACATCGCTTAGTTCTGTTATACTATTTTAAACTTTAAAGGGTGGTGATAGAGTTGTCAGTTAAATGGACGTGTGCGGATAGTTGAGCCGTGTTGACGGTGGAAAGTGATGTCATTGGCCCGACTGCGTACTGTAAACCGTGCTCCATTCGCTCTCCGCTACTTTTGCTTTTTGAGTGAACATTGTAGGTACGTCCTGGACGCACACGTCATTCGGTCGGAATTTTCTAATCACTTTAAGTCAACCTTTTCGGAATTTGAAATACGTGAACCCGTCCGTCACTCGAAGTGTTTCCAATCGTTTTTTTTTCGTCCAATTTCAATTTTACCATTCGCTATCATTAAGGCGGTCAATTGTGTTTGGCCATTATGTGAACGGTAAAACTAACGTGGACGCGACTCTACGTCTACGTTGGAGCGACTGAAATCAGTGAAACGTGTTTTGATTATTTTCGGTGTTCTAAAATTAATTACTATTCGTGATACATATTATACCTAAATATGCAGCGTGCATACTTGCATTTATAGCATTCGATTATTTAAATATGCTCAGAGTATTTTTTTGTGTTATTTTGTCAAATGGAATTTATTTTCATACTTTTGTTAGTTAAATAAGAAATTAATAAAACTTTAAATCAGACATACATATATTGTGTTGGAGTAAATGTAAAAAGTTAGAAGAAATTCAAAATTTACCTTTCATTACGCTAAATAATATTCTGTAAAAAAATTATCTTATACGATATAATAAAAGCTTAAGCAATGATTGCGTCTATTTATTTTTATAGATATGTTATCATAAAGTTGTGAACATGTCAATAACTTTATATTTCGGCAAGTAATACCTTCAGGGAAAAACTTCCATTTACCTTTCATACAACATAATATTTAACTATTAATGCGGAACAGAATATTGCATAATATTATATTAAAAAATGTAAGTAGGTATCTTTAAGTTACATATTATTTACGTTCGGACATGTGCGTTCGGATATTTTGATCGTAATCATTTGTTGTCATAATATAAAAAGGCATAATAGATTAACAATATACTCGTATGTATTAATATGTATGTATGAATTAGGAAGAAACTCTACAAAATATGCAATATTTCTTTTTGCCTCACGCCGCTTTATTAACACTCAATATGTACGTACTACTTACGATGTTTTAGTCATAAATAAAATATTTTTTTATGTACGATTTATTCAGACAGATAATTAACAAAATACGTAAGCACTTTTACCATAAGCTACTATTATGGAAAAATGCAATAAGTTCATCTAAAACAAATCCATTACACGAAACAAGATCAAATTTTAAATCTGGTATTATATTTTGAATATTCCAATAAAGCTAATCTTTTCCTAAAAATTTTGTTTATATTACATAGGAAATGTTAATGCCAATAAGTGTGGTTTCACAATAAAAAGTTGTAAAGAAAATTCATAGTGTCAATAAGGGCGGTATTACAATATGAGGCGTAGTGTCGCGTCGTGGCTCGTGGAGTCGCGACGGCAACAGCGGAGCGAGTCGCGCTCGGACTCGCGGCCTCACGGAAGGTCGACCGCCTCTCCCACCCGCGCCTGCCCTCACCGCTACGTGGAATTTATGTAATTGCCTTCAATTAAAACGAGAAGAATCTTCAGCGCTCGCTCCATCAACATTCAAACGATGACACGTATATGTTTCGGTGCCACTAGACCTCTGTGCCTACCTAGCTCAATACACTAGCATGCCGGTTTGTTTCATTACTGCGTGCTATATATGACACAAGTCGTATGAGCCTATGAAAATAGCATACAAGAAACAAATTTAGGTAGGTATATCATGTAGACATTTTAATTTATATTTCCATATAAATACTGATTGTAAATAATTTCACAAGTCTTTAAATGTGTGTAAGCGAAGTTAAACTTTTAGTAAATATTAAAATATGTCATAATAGATATACTGTAACACACATAGATATGGATACATGTATGA
>DWEE01002784.1:0-11179 GCA_018245755.1 Parelbella macleannani
TATAAATCATATCTTTGTCTACCCCATCGGGGGTTACACGCGTGATGTTACTTAGGTACATATTTATTATACAATATTGAATTTTGATAAAAAAAAATTAATAACAATATACCCACAAATTATAAAATTGTTTTACGAACTTACGAGTGAATAAATTGGAGTTGTCTGTCTTTTAATATTACAAAAAAGCATCTACACATAACATAACGTTAGAGTAACACATTCATTATGTTACAGTTGTAACTGGCTCGCCCACAGCACCACCCACGGGTGATGGAGCTCAGGGCACTGATGATATACGGGAACACGTTTTATATACATGCATATGTAAGCGCATTCTGTTTATTTCTCCTCCACGGTTATAAAATTAGATCGGAACATTATCTATTTTATGTCGGGGCATCCCTGAAGGGATGGGCAGAGTGTAGTACAATAAAAGCGAATAAAAATAGACATTACATTAATAATAAAATTAGAAATAATAATGTAATATAACGCGAATAATGTAATGTGACTATTGATGCATAGAAATTCCTTGGGTTATCAGAATTGTTTTATATTGAACAAATAGAATCACGCCAGATCGGCAAGAATAAAGAAATTTGGCGCGCGGTGTTTGCTGCTTTCCCCGGTAAGGACCTTGCGTGATGATATAATAATCATAATGATAATATTGCAAAATATGTACCTATAACATGACGTATGTATATTTATTGTACATCAATATAATATCAATATAATATAGTACGTTAAATTAATGTTAAAAATAAAGAAGCCAACAAATTTAATAATAATAATTTCAATTTTTTCTTATCGTAACCCTACATTAAAAGTAGAGTCGATTATTCGAAATATGGAGACGATAGAAGAAACAAATTCAGATATGAACGAGTCTTGTATGATCGTCGAGAGCCACTTGGACAAACAGAGATGTTTCAATAGCTGGTCGGATGTACTGGGCACACATTGGTAACACGAAGTTGACGTGATACAGCAAACAAGAGTTCGATTACCAGCGTTTGAGGCACGCCGACATTTAACAGGAAGGTTCCGCGAAGAACAGTAACATGTCCGGTACTGTTTAAGGTTCTATTTCTTGATGATACAAATTAACGAGTAATCTCAGTGTAAGATTAGGATCTTAACTACAGCTGAATGTTTAATTTAAAAGTATTTAATGTATCTTTTTAGCCTGGGTATTTCGTTATATATAACGTGCAGTAGTAGATGTATGGATGAAATTATCTAAAGCTGACAAAGATATGAAACAAACGAAATATTAGAAGAATGTAGAACACGTTTTACGAATCGTAGAATTCATAACAGACAATACATGACATAAAACAAATACAAAATTTTGTAGTGACAAATTTTTCATCATCGTCATCAGCCTATTTAAATCCACTTCTGGGCATAGGCGTCCCTTGAGGAGTTTTTGTCCATAATCCCCACACTGGGCGTGCGCATTGGGATCGCAGAACACGGGTTCTCGCACCGCCTACGCTGCTGACCGTCGACGGCCAAGTTGTTATGTGTTATATATTGCAATATACATAATTATAATTGTACAAGACAGTTACTGTTCCCGCTTCGATAGATTCGTCTCCATATCTTTAGCAGCTATCCGTTTACTTCCGCAGGTACTCGGACCACCAACTCATCAGAATAATAATTATGTAATGAAACCGGTTATCCGTTTCTTCTCTAAATTAAGATACGCGCCAACTCAATATAACACAATTTTAATTGGAATTGCAAGTTAAATATTGAATAAATTATGTACCGGCTAAACTCAATAATTATTTTTCCGTATTTTTATACTTCCGCTATGACCTCGCTGAGATCGATGGAAACTCGTGAAGGCGTTAAGTAGATCGGAAACTAGTCGAGCTCTCCCAAAATGACATACATGCGTAAATTAAATAAGTACATAACTTAATTGTACATATAGATAATATTAAAATGTCAATACGCGTTTTTATATGTCAATTATGACGTCTCCGATATTAAATGTGGAGCAGCGATAAAACATAAATCAATGTTGATATGAATGTAATGACTACAGCATCTAAATGATTTTAAAGTCCTATTTTCAGTTGTTCCGTTGACAACAACAACAGCAAACTAATATAATAATAGGGTGTCATATTCGTACGTGTGGAAGAACAAAACAATTGTCGCAACAGTGGACAGAAGAGTGCTTTTAAATTTATGTACTCAATCGTCATTATCATCATCATTAACATTTTTATTCTTACACTATAGGACGCAGATACCCGCTCAAACTGAGAAAGCTTAAGACCATAGTTTGTCACCCTGGTCACAGTTCAGTGCAGGCAAAGTAGACAAGATTAGGGGCATTACGAAGAGCGACCAAGATGTAAAGATTCCCTCACGATGTTTTCAGATATATTAAAACTTTTGAATTCCATTTCCTATAATTTATAGCCGAATCTTTGCACCATAAACATGTGCCATATTTTTAAACTTCTGTTTCATTTAGAAGGACATTCATTTTGTACAGGACAGGATCATTTTGTATATGTTTGAAACTGTTGCAAACTTAAATTAGGACTGATCTAAATTAAACATTACAAATTAATGTTATTAAAGATTTAATACGAAATCTTGGTAATCGTAACTCTTGACCAAAAATGTTTTTTGCACGTTATCAACAATGATAAGCGCGAAGGTTATCAGTAGGTAGTTTCGTGCAGACAGCACGGCGACGAATGCTATATCGACGAGCATATATCGTTCATTTGCGACTAGCGTGTAATACCTCAAAACATTACCTCGCAGAGAACATTTCAGAAAGTTTAAATTCAAATTATTCTATGAATATTATAATAGAATAGTCGGTAGGTCATATAATATTATAACAGTCGTAGAATAATTATGATTTCAAACTTTCTCAACTGTTTCCCGAAATAGAGTGTGTTTGAAATAGATATCACACTCTAATCGAAAATGAGTGATCATGTAACACGTGGCACTGGCCACAAACCACGGCATTTTATCTAACCGCATTGAAACTCTTCATGCGATGGAAGGTCATGACGACCGCTCCGCTAAAACATACATACATATCTTCACGCCGGGTCCCTTATGGGGTAAGCAGAGTGCATTAAGTACCACATATCTATATCATTCTTACGGAACTACAATGCTTCTTCCACATTTATCACTCTCTTCACACATGCACGCCGGTTTCGAAAACTACAGTAAATGGGTCAATGCTCAAGTTGCATCTGCATATCCAATCAACCGTTCAAAGTCGAAGTAAACGATGATGTATTTATATTATACCTATAAAGTATTGCAAATAAAGATTACCTATTTACATATAATGAAGCATATGTATATGAAGTTGGATATTTATTTCAATTTACTTTATATACTTACACAAATAAAGTTGCTGAACATTTGCTCAAATTTTTATTTGCTATTTTCCCATTCCCGTCCACTAGGAACAGTGCCTAGCCATTCCTACCAGCTGTTTCGAGGTTAGTTGTAGGCTCTGCTCGTTTACTACTTTCATAAAAGAAAAAAACGGAATTCTAGACACATAGAAAGAGTCCATCAGTAGTTTAGGCAGAATGAAGATGATAATAAGTTTGCAAAGCAATATGCGTTATAGTCGGTATCTTTTGTATAAATTACGACTGGTCGCGAAGTAAATAACAAGGCGGCCGACACAAAGGGAATCGATCGTTACATTTAATCGCGAATATGTCAACTATATTGTTGTATCTGTGCCCAGGTTATAAAGCAATTTTAATTAACTGAAGAGCACATACAGTTATTATTGTAGATTACCTACTGATTTCAATACCGCAGTTACTAAACAACGCGTAAGAACCTACCTATGTTATTCCTTTCTATGTATTTACCGAATTATTACAGTATTATACATTAATGTTTGTCATATGTATGTACCTGTGAATATTTATAGAAGTATGTCATTTTAGTTGTGTTCCTTACGACACTTAGGGTTGACTGGGTGAGAGAGGTATTCGGCGTCAAGTACCTTCTTGTATTCAATAGTTTGAGGTATTATAGAAGTCAGAATGAATAAAACAATAAATAGACAACGACTTTAATATTGACGTCATTATCGTGAAAGTATAGTGTTGTAAGTAATGAATATATAACCAACTCTCGTCCAATAGCGAACAAATTACATCGAATCTATATAACAAAGGTGCAAAACATGTTATCGTAATATGACAATATACATGTATGAGCGACGCATATTAATTTACGTTATCTGTGCGACATTTTAACTAGCTCTCCGAGGTCGTTTACCGGGGCGGTACAGACACGAAAGTAGACTAACAGCAGTTAACTCATTAGCATTGCCAAGTTCGCCGGTTCTTTGTGCCTAATTATAAAGCTCTCGCCGATAAAAACCAGATTCTTTTTTGTAAACATAAAGGATGTATTTATAGATGAGACATGAGATATCGAAGAGATAAAACGGACTCACCGACGGACGCGCTGTTTGAACTTGTTAGGCAGTGAAACTATAACTTAAAGGGTAAACTAATCGGTGTTTTTATCCGCAAGTTTCAGCTTTCCAGTTAGTGTATAAGGCGCTTTAGATCACTTTAAATACGATGTTAAAAATACGGTATTGTAAAGTCAAAACCGCTTCGCCTAGGTCCAATGGTTGGTAGCAATGATAGTGGTGAGGACAATTGTGGGTTCCATTCCCACACATTGACAGTTTTATTTTTGATGAACACTACTATTTGTTCTGTGAGTGGACACATAAAATATATGTCTGTATGTATGCATATATTTTTATACGTAATTTATTAGGTAGGTATCTGATTACTACAGCACATGCCCCGCCAAATTGAGGAACTGATTAGCGCGCGTCCTGTCAGAACATATTACAGTTATTGCCTAATTTCATATACGCATCTTCTGCCCCTTTTTAAAGCTTATAGCGTAAATACTACTCAATATAAACTTTATTTATACTGTTCATAATGAAATTTATACATTTTTATACATATGATATGGTCGCGGCAGGTCCCTTACAGGACAAACAGAGAACATAGAGCGCCAAATATCTCTATCCTTACATATCTGCCGAGCTTTTTGTACAGCATTCCTCACATTACACAGGGAGGAAAATTTCGGAAACTTCGTTATAATAGTACTTCTGTACATACAAGAAAGCTCCTCTACACCCGAAACGAGTGTACACACATTAAGTTGAAGAATTCCGTTATGAGCGAGAACTGATAAGCGCTATCTTATGTCACTAAGTAACAGGTGAGTGACTCTAGCTGTTTGGACAAGGGGTTGTTTACGGGCTTTGGAGTATTCGAAACGTGTTTTATTCGACATTGCACTGTCCTGTGTCATCATATTGTGGTCACCATACAGGGCATAGCTCAAAAAACTCGTTTGATTTCAACCATCATAACACACAAATCACGTGTTAAAAACAAGCAGTCTTATTAAGTTCTAAACTAGTCTTATGAATGAAGGTTATGTTCTCATATGAAATGCAATTATACACCTATTTAGGAATACAAATATGTACATACATTCGTAAGTCTATCGGTTATCTGATTACCATAAATACTTTGCCTAGTTTAGTAGCGGGCTGCCTTTTTTGAAGTGTCTCAACATTTGACGCGTCTAGTCATCATTTCAGTTTAACATATGATTTATGATTTAATGTCATTCTAGCCCAGTTCGCTTGTCTGACCTGGCCTTCCACCTCACCCCTTCCTAATAAGGGCTAAGTTCTTTAAATTGATATAGAAAATCTCCTTGATCAGACATAGTACAAATAACCAAGAATAGTACTCGTACATTAACACAATCGTGTACATTGAGAACGTACCAAATATTAATGTATTTGATAAGTCTTCAATCTGCAAATTAGTATGTAAAACTTCGTATTATTTTACTTATTTTAAAAGATACTTAAGCACACCTATGGAGTTTCTTTCGCCGCTTCTTCTCCATAGCGAGGTATCTTCCGAAGCGGTGGTAGTTTCATTTTGACATGCAAAAAGTGTTCTATTGAACCAATTTTGAATATGACTTTTGAATTTGAATTTGATTGTGGCTTTTTCTGTTTACATCTTCTATTTCATTATAAAACTTTTCTACTATCTTCAACGAAATAACAAAGCTTTTTTGGTCATATATCTGCATCATAATAATGGTTTTCTACATCATACTAAAGCGTTTTTACATCACAATAAAGCATACTTATTCTTCATCATTTACACCAGGTGCTTGCCTTCACTGACGGTGAAACTGTGTCGGTGATGCCGCCAGCGCAAGACCACAAGCGCATCGGCGACGGGGACACGGGGCCCAACACAGGCGGCATGGGGGCGTACTGTCCCTGCCCATTGATCACCCCTGACCAGCTGGCCGATGTAAAGGATCAGGTGCTCCAGAGGGCTGTAGATGGTTTGAAGGCAGACGGCATCAAATATGTTGGTAAGTGTGCAGCTTATTTTTACAGTTTGTACTGAATATTTATACATATATCATTATCATCCTACTCATTTCCACTGCTGGACATAGGCCTCTCCAATAGCACGCCACTGACCTTGATCTTTAGCTCTTTGTAGCCAACCAGCACTATCAGCCACTTTCCATATATCGTCAATCCATATAGCTTTAGTTTCTAGCAATTTTCACCAAAGCTTTGTTGATCATATATATTTTTTGGCTCGAAGTGCATTATCTTACTACGTCTGTAGTTACCCTCGTGTCAAATCCGCGAGTTCACGATATACCTTCTTATCAGAATCCGAGTAGAATTTTCCATTGTTTGTGACATATTTCTTCGTAGAATTGGGGTTATTCAACGAAGGTCGAAGGCAACAGGTCGGAAAACATGACGTGTGTGATGCGGGTTTTCAAAAATAAAAACAATAAGAAATATCTTGGAGCCCCTCACATATGGCCTGAAAACTTTGCAAATTTCTAATGTGTAGATACATGTGTGTACATTAATATATATTTAGATAAAAAATAAATATTCGTGCTCACTGCACAAACATTTGTCCTGGATGAAAACCGAACCCACAACCCACGCCTTAGTCAGGAAGGAACATTAAGCCAGTTAATAAGCCAGTCAACAAATCGTTTTAAACAGTTTCATCCATTATGGTATTCTATGTGACATCATTTATATTGTAAGGTGACTTTCTTATATATATATGCCTTTAGAGGGAAAAGGGAGAATGCGGATTCATTTAAACATTGATATTATCGTTGTAGCCAATCCTCTATTTTATATTTAACTTAGACTTCTAAGAATTCAGAATGTCTGTGTTCTCGAAATTCTTTACTCTCCATAGAGTCAGTCGATGAGAAAAGTAGAAATCAATTTATTCTACGTACGAATCCAAAAAATCTTATAGAAAACTACATATTATATGAATGAAATTTTATAATATGTTTTACTTGTCAGCTAACAACGTCTAATTCAGAGAATCCAATTCCTAATATTACCCAGACCGAAGCTATGAAGGTCCGACACTATGAAAAAACACGCTGGATAATGTTCAGGTGTTACGTTTTTTCTTTGGTACGATACTGTGAAAGCACTCCCGGGTCCAAACATATTATAAGTAAACAAATTTTATCGAACGACAACGAACGACAGACGAAAGACTAGAGTTGCGATGATGAATGTGAGGATAAATGATGCGAATGATGAAGTAATAAAGTATTTTAACGAGATTAAAAATTAACAATATTATACAAAACAGTGTTATGAAAACATCTAAATACATCGAGGAAAAACACCGAGAACTGTTCATATAATAACTAGTGTTTTCTGGTTCATGTACGCAAAACACCAATATTGTAAAGCTATGTTACATTTTCCAGCAGTTGCTAATGTCGCGCGTGTCAACCCTGACTGGGGAACTTTACACCTCATAAAATATAAAGATTATATCACATTGTGGCGATGTATATACTCCTTTATCGCAAGGGCACCAACCCTTCCTTACATAACTTCTTCACCAACGATATGCGCATAAGATAGCCTTGATTGAAGAGTCAATATATTGTGAGACGCCTGCAAATTATATTATGGTATGGCTGGGATATTGGCTTTAGTTCATTCAGTTCATAGTTCCCCTCCAAATATTGTTTTTGTCATTGCTGCAATGGAGAGCACATAAAAGAAAGCAAGCAATTTTAATATCGACAAATTGACCTGTATGTATGTCATTTGATTTGTCGGACATTGCTTTTTGCAATCTGAATACAATCCATCTGTCGTCTTTAAAGTCGGATTTGCCTATGGGAAACTACTTTGCAATGGCAATAGAATTTTATTAGTAGTACAATTAAGACCGAAATATGATAGAAAAAATCATATCTCTGTTTGTTGATTTGTTGCCACACGGAAAAAATACAACAATATTATGTCTACAAACTACAAGTGTTAGCAATGTGAATTTCTTTGTTTCAACGCGAAAGTCTTTATGTTTTCGTAACCTGACCCGCGATGGATAAGCTAACACGACGCATAACTGACAACAAGTGCTGACGAATAGCTAACTGGATCCTTATCTATGTAATATGGGAGTCGTGTCATTGCCCCCTGACCTGATGTTTGCTGAGCTATTGCGCTTATGCTGTTTCGGAACTAGACCCACATATGAAACAGTGATTAGAGAACTGCTCTATGATTGGATTAAACGAATGTAATACGATAATGATATAATGTACGTTTGCAGGGACTTGAAGCGTTGAAATATGAGGTTGCATCGGACTTAGTATTATTTCTTTTCACGTATAGATTTTTCTATTTACCAAAAATTTGGTTCTACATTAAAGGCCAAATTGCTGTCCTGAAATTCTCGTTGTGCCTTTGATTTATGTAAGGGAGCGAAACTCTACCGATCTTGACCGATTGAGTTAGGTTCTTCAGAGCACGTTTGAATTTTATCGCTTTATAGATTTTTATATAAGATTTATCATTCTAAAATTATATGATTTATGTAACAAATATTTTTCAAAAATAAAAAAAAACTATTAGTCGTGACATAAGTAAAGAACACATATTTAACTGCATATAATTATATTTTGGGAACTCTTTAAAAATTGATAACTTTGTTCAAAAGAAGTATCCAAATATTTGTAGTAATATATGACATAGTCAAAATGGCTTTTTGGTTATTTCCACTGTAAAATATAATTTACACTGTTATGTAGGTTTTAACTAACCTAGACAGATATATCATGATAATAATTTTTTTATTGTTACATGTTATTTTCAGTTTCATGGCGACCAATTTTTAAGGAATCCAAACATGGAAGTGGTATGAAAGTAAAACATTAAAAAACTTCATGTTTTAAGACATCTAATAGGTTTAAATACTCAGGGGCAGTTATAATATTACTAATTATGATGAATACTGTATATTAGTGGTCGCAAGTTTTCCGTACCTAAAAACTATACCTACGTAAGATGTATAATTACAATAATCGGTACAGTTCATTTGCGAATGATACAATAACCCGATAACAAACGTCATAGACGAGAGCAGCGGGAAATCGATAAACAAATATTATATCGTGAGACAAACATGTAGTGTTACAATAATTTTAGTATTTACCTACTACATTTGTATATTCTATCTAAACGTCTAAAAAATAAAGTTTAGTCTCGTATGCTATTGGCGTTTAAGAACCACAAGCAATTTTGTACCTAAATGGGTTAGAACTAAAGTCGACTTTAGATTGTATGCAATAAATATTATTGTAGTCCTGAGTAAAGACGAAAAATGTTGCGTATTGTGTTTTGCAGTATCGTTTGTAAATGTTGGTCAACACATTTCGAAGTGAGACTGAGGCAATGCCAAGGTTCATGACAATCATGCATTACTCTATGGGTCATCGTCATTATTGTAGAGAAAAGCTAAAAGCATAGTTAATTCTGGTCAAGTACATATTGGCAGGTGTAACTTCCCTTTGAAGGAATTTTTAGGCAAATGCACATTATTTAGGTTTCTTCAAAATGCTTATTATTCTTTTAGAGGTAGTAATACGTAGGACATAGTACATAGGAGACCCACCAGCTAGTACTCCAGTGGTTGGATATGGAGAGACAGAAAATCGAACTCAGTGGTATGCTATTGAAGAGGCCTATGTCAGTGGACGGGAGTAGGCTGTTGGTGATGGTGATGTTGATAAAGATGATCATGATATATATTATTGTAATTTGAAGTGGAGGATTTGATCCCCAGACTGAAGTGGAAGACTGAAATTCAAAGCACTAACCTATCAATGTTAGTTTGTTGCTATTGACTTGATGATATTGTATATTAAATCAAATTTCGTTTATTAAAATGGATCATAACTAATATCATGGGAAAAAACTTGTATTTGAGTTGTTAGCAATATTCTTTAAGGTCTCTGAATTCCAATGACCCATAGTCTGTGTGACACTATATGACCTTCCATCTTATTAATCTGACCGTGAAGAGATGAAAAATTTGATGATAATAAAAATTTGCCTGTGAAGGCAGTCTCATTTGTCCTGTTAAACAATTTTCTCATGAAATTGTTTCTCATAACTGGTATGTTGAGACAAAACTATCTCAACATGAGAGCTGAATCTTATGGCAATATCATAAGCATCAACTTTCATGATAAATTAAACTGAATTATTTTTAGTCAACTAATCTTTTATATAATCTATAAATTAAATTCCCATATGCTTCAATTTTACTGAAAATGGTTCTATTTTCAACTTTGTGATTGTAAAGTTTTAAATGTCACTATCATTCTAACTATAAATTCCTCACTCACCTCAGTGCTTTTCAATCCAATTCCTATAGACATTAAAAATCCAGTAGTAGCAGTAGAATATTTGAGGTCTTCATTACAGAACGTACAATTGTCATGTTTTCTAGGTGTTCTGTACGCCGGGCTGATGATAACTAAAGCGGGCCCCATGGTGCTCGAGTTTAATTGTCGTTTTGGAGACCCTGAAACCCAGGTCCTTATGATGCTACTGGAGTCAGACTTGTACAATGTTATGAAGGTGAGGAATCAATATGTATTTAATGAAATTTTTAATTTATTTGAAGCATTCATATTGTTCTCAACAGAAGTATTGAAATCCATGTCATTTTAAATGTATACATATTCAAGACTGTATTGCAACACA
>DWEE01002785.1:0-11178 GCA_018245755.1 Parelbella macleannani
CCTCGTTTCACCAGTTATGTTACACGTCCCATCATGGAATCTGTGTTTGTTGTAATCCTTGTTTACACTAAAACTTACACTAAAATGTGTAGTGGATCAATATCATAATTCAATGCGCCGCCGTCTACGTGGCAACACCCCCTTTCATAGGACGTAGATAAGACCTAGGTATTTAGGCGGACGTATTAAGCAGAAATATTTAGTGCAATGTATAATTGTTGAAATTTTAGAAATATCTCAAAACTAAAACGAAGACGCAGAACACGGTGTGGTCACATTCTCGAGCGTTACCATATCATCATCAAGCCCAAACTCTTCAAGAGCAGCTCCCTATCTGACCTCACAAATATCAGCGATCCGTGTGAGTGCCAATCGTTAGTACGCCTATTTTTATTTTTATCAGTCACCTTGTCTGATGTTATCTTGTAGTTATCATAGCAATGCATACCTACCAGACTTACAATTTCAAATCTCAGATTACGAATAGCAGATGTTTTATTCAAAACAGTTCTTCGCTAACTTAGCACTTCATAACCGTCAAAATATACAGATTAAAATATATACATACAAACTATGCTTGTCATCGCTTTTAAGTATCCAATAACATCAGGTAGACAGCGAATAAGGGCCGAAGGGAAAGTACCCTTTCATATCTTGAATCAAATATATGTTTTTATTATTTTTTATTGTTAGTATAAAATGTCAATTTATGGTTTGATAGTTAGATATATAAGATTTTAGCTGAGATCCTTTCCTACTGGTATTATACTACCTGCACAGTTTAAAATTCACTCTTACGTATTTCAGCTTTTGATTTTTTGAACTGCAAAAACAATTGCTTTAATGGTATAAATTCAAAATCGTTTTATAAAAGTTCAGGAGACACCGTTGCAAGATACTACGGTGAATATTTGCTCGAAACTCCATACATGTCGTGGAACCTTAAAGGAAAGTAAGTGTAAAGTCGTAAAACTTTTTAAAGAAGCTGATAAATATTATACCAAAATAAAATCAAAAATCAGCCTAAATCCCATTTGATAATCACATGATTTACGATTTGATTGATAATAAGCTAGTCGTAGTAGCTAGTAGTAGTAACTAGTAGTAGTACCTAGTAGTAACTAAAATTAAAATTTAATTGTTGTGTATCATCAGGAAGCAAAAGAAAAAAAATATGTCGCCTGAAACTTTCCCATCTAACAATAAATACGCACCTGATTACATTCAGCATTACGACATAGATAATAATACTTCTTCCTACATAGAAGACACAAGGTACGATGTTTCAAATTAGCCTAATTTTAATGCTGCAAGAAATATGTAACTTAATCAAGGCATCTCTAACTTAATGTAATTAATTTCGATAGTTAGATTTATTTTATATAACTTAAATTTTAGCGTATGCAGTGCGGACGACAATAGCAACGAGAATGTTGCAGCATTTCCTTTTAAATCTACACCCAGTGGTAATTTAAAAGTAAATTCCAATCAGGTAAACAACAATCGTTTTAAGAACAATTTTATGTTACTCATAGACATAATTAGACATAAGCCCATTGTATTTGTATGCCTATTGTAATGTTGTATTATATTGTTAAATGCTATGGGATATAAACCTACACAAATGAATAATTGCGTAAGAGGGTAACTAGATTACAACTAATTTAGGAAACAGGGATAAAGTGCCACAATATGGCTTATACAATTTATTTCTTTGAAACTGTATTTAAATTGTCTGTTTTTCTTAATTTGACTTCCTTAATTCATTTAAATAGCATATCTTTTGCTTGAAATATTTGTGAAACTCGTGTAGTGTTTAGATATTGAATAGTTAACGGTTAGAACGATTCGCAGGTAGTTTTCCAATCAGCAACAGTTGGCGTACTATTAGCTGATCCAACACAAGCCAAAGTGAAAGTTAAATTCAAAGGAAATTCCGACGAAGGAGATAACAATCCAGATTTTAATTTAGATGTGGGTAACAACTTGTTAATTAAAGTTATTTAAGTTGTATTTGAATATTTCAAAAAAAAGTTAAAAATATGATAAACCAATTTTAACAGGAAGCCGCCAGTGATTTAGAATCTCAGTTGCAATCCGACCGGAGAGAAGTTGAAAATCATTTTCAAGGGAAAGACATTTATACACTTGATAGAAAAGCAAAATCGAAAAAGACTAGTAACAGAGAAGAAAATGAGCAAAGCCTTTTTAGCATGGGCTATAATACAGCGGAGCCGGTGGATTGGACAAGGATACAACTACCAAAGAAACTAGATTTGTTTCAAGAATTTTATCGTCGAGTTCATAATTACATGTATGGGCTAAACATACTATATACACGCAATCGCGTATTGGCATTGTGATCTATTTTGACAAAATCAGCAATTCATTAAAATCTGATGGACAACAAACATTTATTGACACAATGGCATTTTAAGTATCCTATGTGTGTGTCTCTATATGAAAATGCTCATGCTTATTCGGTTAATCCGTTGCTTATTCTGCTAGCGTGAACGTCAGTAGCTTCAATAGTTTCCAATTAATACATTTCCCACCAATCCACTTAAATTTAAAATCTTATTTACTTCCAATAAAGATAGTAGTAACATTTTCATGTTATATTATCGTTGCAAGTTAATTGATCTTAAGCTTGAACCGACGTTTTTAGTCACACCGACACCGTGATTCATATCGGCCGAGAAGAATTCCACTGTCATAGTATGGTACTTCAGGTGTACTCTGCTTTCTTCGAACAGAACAACCGACAAGCAATAGAGTTGCCCATTGTAAGTTCATATTTTTGAACTATGAACTTAGGAAATGTTTCGCACAGGTAGCCTACTTTCCGAAGTCATGAAGTTGGTTCCAGGTTGTAATCATTGTTAGTAACCATCGTTAATCCCAACCATTTTAAAAGAATTATTAAAAACATACGATAGACGGGACAGCTTTTAGCCCGTATCTTTATAAATCCATGCAAGACCAGTGTAAAAAATGCGGGAAATTTTCTTGCCCAGTATTGAGATTTAAGTATTAGTCATAAAGGCGATATTAAAATCATCAGGCATCAAATTGCAGAAAAATGTGAAGCCCGAAGCTTTTCACACGATCTATGAGTGGATGATTTTCAGCGGCCAAGAGAGCAACAGAGTTCTAAGGCGCGAGAACGTATTGGATTTGTTTTGCGCGGCTCAATACCTCGCTATACGAGGTAACGATACTACAGTGTTATATAATTATAGTGTATATACATACAAATACTTTGGTAATTATACGAGTTATACGTAGATCATCATCAGCCTGTTTTAGTACACTGCTGGTCACGAGAGAATATCACACAGTAGCGGATCTTTGTCATCATTATCATCAGCCTATCTCTTAATAAACTACCGGACTTCAGCAAAAATCCCGCCCTTGAGAGAGCACGCCCACACTGAGCATGCGGCTTGAAAAGTTTCAATTTTAAGAATTGTATTTTAACATTCCCAAGTGTTCCATAAAGAAGAGATCGTTCTATTTGTTAATTGAAATAGCGATTATTACATTTCTAATTCATAAGAGTTGTATTTTTCAAGACAGATCTAGAAGATCAATGTTGGTCGTTTATCGTTAATGAGAGCCTATTCATTGAAGACACGGCATTTGCACTATTTAGGGAAGCAAGAGCTAAAGGGGTTGCCGTTGTTATGAATTTAATGGTGAGTTGTGCCTAATTTGTAATTATATGGCTCGACATGATGTCAATATAATATCGGAAGAGTGAAGACTGTAGAAGAAACATATCGAGCTTGTACAATTAAATATACTTGGCACTCGGTGCTCTCTCTATCCAAAAAGGAACCTAGTGGGACGATATAATAATAATTTGTAATTCGTAGTTGCTTTATACTTTGTTTAATAAAATGATATAGATCTACCATTGTGCGCACTTCACGGTAAAAATACTAGACAGTTTTTATTTAAGGGTTCAAAGTTTAACTAATTGTCTATGTAAAAACTTAAGAGATTTTTTTTTTCGATAAAATATTCTTCAGCGTCATCAACTTATTCCTGTCCACGCTGGTTATAGGTCTTTTCTATAGCAGACCACTGAAAGAAGGAGCACGTCACTTCGAAATATGTAATTCAATAATCCATTTCCGCGGCAATATATTCTGACTGATCATGCAAATTTCTGGACTTTGGATTCGAGGAATTATATCCAGGCAGAAGGCAAACATTTTAACTGAAACATCTTTCATTACATATAATTAGAAAAATATTTATTTTCATTACAGATCCCACGGGTAATGAGATTCTTCCTGCCATTAGTAGCGTCCAAGGATTTTTTGGAATTGGAATTAGACGAACTGACTATATTTCTCAAGTCGAACTATATTTGCGTTACCAGGCATGAGTACTTCTTTTGATCCAATATGTACTCTTGAAAATTATTCAGTCATATACAGTCATTTAATATTGTATTTAGTATGTAAAATGTATACAAAATATAACAAAAGATATTTAGAAATATTAGTTCAGAGATTGGTGACAAATATTTGTTGCCAAGTTTGTGACTGACTATAATATGTAATATATACATACATTTATGTATGTTAATTATAGGCAAATCTAGGATAGGGCGCAATGGCGCTTGACGGAGGAGGCCTATCTCCATGGGCTTAACCTATACCCAGTCCATCTCTATGGACTGAAATAAGCTTATGATGATGATGATGTATGTTAATTAGCTGTCTGGTTACCATAGCAGACGTCCTGCCTAAATTGATATCAGACGACATGTCTGACGTGCCAAAATATTACAGAATGATCTCCAGTAAACGCCAGACAATCGCCATTGTTCATTTAGGACCCGAAACGTTTCCTGTTTCACAGGAAACCTGGCATACACTTATCTTATCAAATATTGTACCTGAGGCGCAGCCGATATTAATCATTTGCTTTGAATGTTGGGTTCGACCTTATCAGTGAGATACCTATGCCAATAGTTACTTAACAAACATGAAATGTCATAAATTGATAATATACAATTATTGAGGCGTAGATCGATACTTGCAAACACTTCAAACAACTGCGCGTCAGACGTCATAAAGTTTTATATATATGTACCTACCTATGTATTGCTAATATGATAATATGTATATTGTTTGCTTAAATTATTTCCTCATAAGTATGTATTTTACGTCTTATTCCAAGATATTGATTAGGTGTATTCAGAAATAAGTAGGTATTATTGCTCATACATACACAATTTTCACATTATCAGATATCAGCATATGAAAATGTCTAGTGTATATATATTATTTTATTATATTATTTTGGAAAAGTCTTATAAATCACCATATTAATAGTAATGTGATTGAGTTTTACGTAGAATTCTTAATATCCAAAACAGATTATTACAATAATAATATGAATATTGTATTTAGGAGTAAATATGAACTCATATCACTGCCCTTAAATACTCAGAAGAGTCTTTGATACTTTTTACATATACAGGTAATTATATCTAGACAGGCGTCTTAAATATAGAATTATAATAATATAATAGAATAGAGATAGAATAGAATTATAATAATAAATATGTTTGTACAATGTCTGGTCCACGAGCACTGCCCAGGTGGCCTTGAACATACAGTGTTCGTACTCTATCGTGGAGGATTAAGTGACTGGTTCAAAACTTAAAGTTGTATATACTAGTGTTTATTGCCCATCAGTGAGATCGAAGTGTTGATGGCTGGAGTGCGATGGCTGCACGGTGACTGGCCCTCGCGCCGTCGCTTCGCAGTGGAGGTAATGCGCTGTGTCCGCTTCGGTCTCATCTCGCCCTGGCAGCTGGTGGACATCAAGCGGAACCCCGACAACGAGGAGATCCTGGAAATCGTCAACGAGCCGGAGGTCCAGCAAATGGTCGATGACGGCTTGGCGTGAGTTTTTGGTTTATACGATTAGCTGATCTGATGTTGTTGTCAGCTAGCTATACATCAACTCCGCTAGATTAAGAACCGGTATAATTATTTAACTATATATTCACGCCACCTTCCTTACTGCACAGGCGGATACCACTAAGTGCCGAATATCTCAGAATTCTTACAGACCTGACGATATCCTTGCGCAGCCTTCACCCTCATCATACACGTAAAATAATACATAAAAACTGTTACAACGTAATATTATCACTCACTCACTGCTGATGGAGAAGTCCTGGATTTGATTCACGGCTCGGGTGCTCTTGAATTCATCTAACTTAGATTTTCCAGTAGAAATTTCTTGTTGTGACTCGGAGTTTAGATTTGTGCTTAGTGTATGGCAATAGGTATAGCAAATTCCCTAATGGGACGTAATCGTAACTGGTGACTCGTGGGAGTGTAGTGCATTCCGCTGTCTGCCACTTTGCGGGTTACTTACTCTTTCCTGATGTACGACAGTCTTATGAATTCTTGTGTATCTGACGTTTAACATCGTACTCTTATCTTCTTGCTAGTTATAGCACGAATAGAAAATGTAAGTTTCATGTCTCCATTAACGATATACGAGTACATATGTGAAGGGAGTGATGAAAGTAGAAGAAAGAATGCCGATGTACCCGTGTTAGGATAGAGAGTTGTGGTACTCTTTGCTCTCCATCTACCACTTATTAGACCCAGCGTGAAGATATGATAATAGTAATAACATAAGCTGTCTGATTACTCTAAATACACGCAAAATAAGTTTCTTCACTTAAAGTTTATTTATGTAAATATTTGAGTGTTGAAAATCGTGACGGTATTCACAGGTACGTCATTATCAAATACTGGTACGGCAACAGTTCGAATAATTACTACCATTGGATCGATGTACTCGGCCTCTCAGAGCCCGCCGATAGGAACTGGATTGGGGAAGAAAAGGTAAGATATTTCTCATTCATCATTGTCAACATCAACTTATTGTTCGTTCTTCTATTGGACACTAGTCTCCTCTAAGAAATCGGAATATTACGGTCCTCGTCTGCCATTCTACCTGAACGCAATTGCCTGAAAGTACTTCATGCTTCTTAGAAATATATACGGGTACATGTTTGTGAATAAAGTCAGTAAATTATGTATTCATAGCATAGTTATTTCAAATTCAATCTCCCAATCAGAGGGTCTTGGATTCAAAATCCTACGCGCAACTCTTCACAAAACTATGTGCAATTTAAGATATCACTAGTGAATTAAAATCGCAAGAATATATCACGAATCTTGGGTAGTAGAAATGTTTAAACGCTGTCTGAAAAATGGAATAATCCGAAACAAAACGAGCTAATGATCGCCAAAAGAATATTAAATCTCAATTAGTTGCCGATGAAGAAAATATGGGCAATCTAGACAGTAACAGCAGAAAGACTCATAGAAATTAGAAACGTTCCAAAGAAGAGAAAGGAAACAATAGAAGTTCTTTTCAACTACTTATATTCAAGGCTTAACTGAAAATATAAATTGAACATTAACTTCTTCGCACGTTAAACACGTTTCATGCATGCGCAGTAGATCTGATAAATATTCTATTATTGTGATTGAACTTTGTAAGGGGCTAATCAATCTTAAGATGTAACAAGCCGCCCACTAGTACTATAAAACGTATACGGCATATTAACTTACTTCAAGTCATCTTGGCCTATCAGAACATATGCATGTACATATATACCTATCTGAATAATTGACACATAAGTCTTGACAGTTGTATTTCCGTCCTATAACTCTAAATTCTGCTGAACCTCTTACATAAACGTTCTTCTTAGAAAACAGGAGAGATACCATTTATTCCAGTTAAAAGCGAAGAAACTATGAACGATTGAATGCAAATCAATCATTAGCAATCGTTAAGCGTACTTAAGATTGGCACATGTTCCATTTTTATACGTATTGTCAGTACCCACACTACGTATTATTAATCACGTTTGGAGTCAAGATATTCCGTACATACGTTAGAAACTAGGAAAACTAATACCCGCTGCACGCAAAATCAGACTTCGAGAAGTTTCTGGAACATTCTCATTTCTTCGTAACTTGTCTTTTTATATAATGTTAACTACATAATTTTTTTTTAACCGTGTTGGTGTGGAGAAAGACTACATCCCCCTACCCCATGCCAGGATAAAATAGTGTTGTTGAAAGAATTGAAAAGTTGAAACGACTGCCCGGTTGGTCGGGCGGTTGCAACTGCGGTTGCAAACCTAACTGGTGGATCGTGGGAGTGTACTACACTCCTCTGCCTACCCCTTCGGGGATTATAGGCGTGATGTTATGTATGTTACGCATAGTTTTAAAATATTGTTATGATTGAATCATGAAATTGCTGTTTTAAACAGCGAAACCAAGAGCCCGTACAACGCCACAGGGGAAAGGATGTGGCTGAAAAACGGATTTGAATAGGATTTCGGTCCTAGGTCAAGTGAAATTGAGCCAACTCATAATGCCATCTATGTTCCTAACTTTTCTTTGTAATTCTATTTGTAATTGTACTGTTAAATGTTTCTTCAGTATTTATACACACGATTATACATAAACTATGTACCGGCTTAACTCACGTACGTTTATGGGGATGGCCCGCCTAGTTTCGGACCTGTACGAGATCCTTCCTATTCCGAGGTATATTTGTAATCTTTATTTTCTTTTCGTATATCTTTTTGGGCAATAAAATTTTTATTTTTTTATTAATAAACTTATTCTTAGACAGACCAATTAGAATATAATTGAATTCCAAACTCACCGTATTTTCATTCCATCCTAAAGTATAAATAATATTTTTATGAAAATCAAAATCACCTCAATTCGTCAACCAAAAAATTTTATTAGCTGAAGCATCCTTCGGGAAGGTACGGATATCATAAACCTAGAGAAGAAAAAACAAAAAAAACTTATAGCACTGGTTTATTTAACTAATTACATATGTATGTAACCGTCCGATTTCAGAACCACGTGACATGCAAAGAGTTTCTGAAATATCTCGAACAGTTCAGAGTGCCCAAGGACCAAATGTACCAACAGATGGCTATGATGCAGACACCCAGACGCAACGATGAGAATATTCCTGGTAAATAATATATTATTATTGTATCATGGCGCCAGGTCCCTTATGGGGTAGGGAGAGGTCACCAAGTTCCATATATATTATTTTATCCTTACAAAGTGAATATTATTCCGTAAAGATAATTATATCTTAATAGATTTAATGAAATTCTCCTATATTGGTTTCTCTGAAAATTAAAAATACATAATTATATACATTTTAATCTGTATAGCATTTGTCAATTAGACTACATTATAAGTGTCAAGATAACGCAATGTTTATTTATTATTAGATACAAGTACATCGTCATAGGGACTTCATGAGGTTGGCAAAGAGCACCGTTTGCCAAATATTACTATCGTAATAATCCTGACGTGCTTCTCTACATAGATCACTCTATCCACATCTGCACGAAGGTTTTGGAGATTTCTGACTCCCCGTATATTGCATACCGAATACTCATATCATCTTTGTGTACTGGCAAGGATTTATGTCTAATGCAATATTAATTAGACAATGAATACATTGATACGCTGGAATCGTTACATCACGACTAATATATATATGCACATGCCTTGTCGCAAACGTGATTTATTTATAGTATAATAATTATATGTAGGTATATTATAACCAGTTTTCATCTGTTCGCTTCACTGGACATTTTTAAATAAATAACAAACTAGTTTTCAAACAAGCCATTCTTTCTAAATGCCTGCATCACCAGAACATTCGATTCTCAATGTTATACATACTAACACTCTTTCACAGCAAGCATCTTTCTTACATATGAATTGTGTATAATTTAAACTATTAATCATTCTTATGTGCACGTCTGAAGAGAAGGATGAATCTAGAAAAAGGACATCAGGTCTGTGAGCACAGAATTATTCGGCGTTCTTTGCTCTCCGTCTACCCCGAATTAAAATTACCTTTATTTCTTAGCAACATATTGGTTTGTTATCTCTTCGCATAATAACCTGAATTGTCTGCAACACGTTCCAAGTTTTCTTCTTCTTAGACATTTAAAAAAGAAACTTATAACACCGAAAATAAAAACTTTGTTGAAAATCTATAAAAATCGGTGCATTAAAAATATTTTTAAAAACTTATGTTATTATACTGATTTCAAGGCTACATTTATCTACATCTTCAGGCATTATTTAGATTTATAGCATAACAGCATTAAGCACGATATTTATAAGTTACCTTTTTTTACACCTAGACTCAGAACAAATACTTGCGCTAATAATACAAATACATATATGTACGTCCTGGATGGAAATCGAACCAACGGCCGTCGGCTCAGTCGTCAGAATTCCCAACCAATAAACAAACGGGCCAGTCGAATTATCTTATATTTTACGAACACGTCTATCGTGATTAATGGTTAATTGAAAACTTGTGACTTCCACGAAATTGACCTTTAACCAGGACAGCCCATATTTATTACATACATAACTGTACATACTCGTAACTTCACGTGGTACACTTACGTAAAGAAACCACTTTCTAACGGATGTTGCCCATGTAATAGGATCTTACAATTAGTGTGACGTCCATACGCGTGGGAGACGGGGTTATCCTACGCACGGATGTATACGTCATAAATAGGTATATACCCGAACGTCACCCAGTCATGGAACACTATAAAGGCCTGGCCCCTCAAAGTAGATTACTTTTAATGCACTTTATAACACATCAGAAGCTAAAAGTACCGCGTACAAAAAGTCTCTTAATGAATTGCCGATATTGGTAGCATTTTCACTTGAATTCGCATGTTCTTTAGGAAATTCTTCTCTTTTCCATAAACTTCAAATGTAAGTATTATTAAATCGGAAAATTCGTACATGTCAATTTCGTTATAAATACCAGTAGACGTTTTTTCCACTCTTCACGGGTTTTTTCGCGCCCAGCACAAAAGTCCTTTATTTGCGCGGGCCCTAAGCTTAAAGTAAATATACGTACGTGCAACGTTTTCGGAAATTTGCGGCTTTCCAAGAAACATTATATTACTATACTAAATTCCAGACGTGACTATTTAAAAGTGCTAAAAGAGCGCAATAGACGTGTTAATTCATGCTGAGACGTTTTTGTTTTCAATTCAATTTTTGATACACTCCATAACTACAACACAAGGTAATGGAA
>DWEE01002786.1:0-11176 GCA_018245755.1 Parelbella macleannani
CCAATGAAATTAATATTAGTGAAATAGTGAATTATGTCGTCATTCCTCAAATCCTACCAGAAACCACTTTTAACACAATACTCTTGTGGTAATTATAATCTCCATATTTATAAGACCTATGTTCACAAATAAAGATATTTGTATTTGTTGTAACTTACTTATCGACGTTTTTCAAGGGGAATGGTCGACAGGGCCTTCCCCTAAATCTTAAAATTAAAAAAATAATAATATGAGATGGGTTATTTACTGATTTCTGTAGGTTGTTCCCTGACGTGATCTAGCCTTCCTATTGCTACTATAACCTGTTCATTATGAAACCTATATCTTATATCGATTGTCTACAGATCTTATCAATAAACATTCAGAATTACAAAAGTATTCGGCGAAAAGTTTAGAAACTCATGAATATTTGAAAACATTTGTAGCCAATAAGACAATCGCCTCATGATACCGTTTTTCGACTAATTCTTTATTTGACTGGCCCGTATTAAATTGCCTCGAGTTAGGGATGTGCGAAGCACTGTCGACGCGCAGACTGAATGTTCTATCCTCGGGCCAGGCTGTCGCGACTTCCAGGAGTGGTGACAAATATAAATAGGTATGTGGGATGTCGAAATACATGGAGTAAATGACAGGGTTACGCAGTGTAACACTAGCAGGGTGGTGCCACCGTACTCATCAATCATGACAGCGTATTACAATAAATTATCGCGAGCTTACCTTATGTATCACTTTACACGGTAACACAAGAGCTGTGTCTTTTATAATGTGACGATTTCGCAACAAGAGTGTGCAGATAAGTTTGCACAGTTTTTCCGTTCGATGTACAACCCGGAGCCGCCGCAGCGGAACGTATCGGCGTGCAGCGCGGGGGCGGGGGGCACCGCTCGCGTGCACGTGGATCGGCGGACGTGCACGCTGACCCCGGCGGATGTGCGTGATGCGCTGGCGCGACTACCGCCATAGCGCTCAGTAGGGCCGGACGGGATACCACCGTTCATATTTAAGGACTGTAAGTTTGCATTGGAGCAGTCTCAGCTGCATATTTTCAACACCTGTCTTGCGAAAGCTTCCTTTCCTGATCGCTGGAAACTCATCCGCGTTGTGCCGGTACCGAACGGGCGAGGAGGTCCGGAGCCGACCCACGATAGACCGGTGGCACTTCTGAGTACTCTAGTAAAGGTATTTGAGTCGGCCTTGCATCAATCGTTGTATGTGCAAATGAGGAAGGAACCAGCTGTCCGATGCTCAGCACGGCTTCCGTACAGGGAGAGTAAAAGCGGAGAACCTGCTGCATCTGATGACATGGATTGTGCCGGTGATGGATTTTGGTGCTCAGGTAGAAGTCGCCTACTTCGATTTTCGGAAGGCATTCGACACGGTCGACAATGGCGTCTTACTGACGAAGCTGGCCAATATGGGTTGCACACCGCATACACTGACATTCTTTGCCAGCTACTTGCGAGGCAGGCAGCAATATGTCGACTGCTACGGGTGCCGTTCGACCCAATACCAAACGAGGACAGGAGTCAGCCAGGGCAGTAAGGGACTACTCACACATATTCAGTTCTATTCAACTTATGTCCATAGAAAACAAAGATTTGGTATGGAGATACGTACGCATCCATTCAGCTTTGCGCGTCTATTCTGCTTTCGCGGCAAACGAATATAAAATGATGACAAGTGTGTTTTATCATGCGAGTGCTGTAGATAGAGTTCAGCGCTGTTTTGTCGCGTTCAGCGCTGTTCCGCCGCATTCAGCGTCGATCGCGGATGGTCCCCGACTCCCTGTGGACGAGTTGCGAACTTGCGACCTGCATAGTTCATGCGCAGAGTTGATTTATATCATTGCGTAATCATTATGCACGCAAGTATTGAGAGAATTCAGACTTGTTTTAAAGTAATTATCGTTATTTTATATTTACGAAATAAGTAATATGATTGACGAATATACGACTGTAGAGTGGTTTTATGGCGTGTAATATTGGATATTACCTTAAATAAATGTCTTGGGATATGTACAGAGACAGGTTAACAGAAGATTGACAAAATATATATACAATGCGAATGTTGTTGGCTGTGGGTGCTAGCAGAGACCGAGTCTCACCATATTGACCAAATACGTCAGTAGGTAGGTACTTGCTGAACAGAAAATCAGAAGCACGTTAGGTGTCTAGCGATTTATATTTATTTATAATTGGTGATCTCTCTGATTCTGATGTGCTCCGTGTTCTTTGCCAACGAAGGACCTGGCGCACCGATATAATAGTGAAAGCATCGGGTTATTTTTAAACATAAGACTATAACTTCATTCACAATACACAATTATATATTGTAACGTTTAATTTAGTTCAAATCACTTGACATTAGTGCTAAATAGATATCTGACCGTAATTTGAACGCAGCATGTCTAATATTTATAAAAGATTGTTCAAACAAAATAATACTTTATTACAATTTCCTTAGAAATAAAGTTCCCTTGCAGCGGTTCGGCGTTGGAAAGAAATTGCAGATGCGATGTGCTGCGTAGTGTATTGGATTTGTGACGTTCTTATGACAAGGGGATAAGGTTGGTAATATGTCAAATCATTAATTATTTCTAGTTGAGATCTATTTGGGGACTGGTGCTTGAATTGTACTGCAATACAGAATAATATTGTGCTTGCAACTGCGTGATGGGTCGCACGTACGCACTGACACTCTAGTGACGTCTTATTCAATCTATAAATGTTTTGTAGTGTTATCGACTGTTATAAAAACACGAAAAACCTAATTGATAAAAATAAATTAAATATACTAAAGTGTTAATCTAATTTTGAGTTTAGATTGATTTCATTTTTTCATTGAATAGTTTTACATTTTTAAAGCAATATAATATGTATATAGTTACTAATCCCTTGTTCCCTTCATTCTTTAAAAAGCACATGTGAGAAAATAATTAAACAGTTTGTCTGGAAATAATGTCTTCCATACCTTATTAATGCTGACAGTACATAAGAATACCTAAGAAGACCAAAAACAATTTGGAAAGTTACTAGTTTAATCAAAATGCATGCAGATTTATGAATAAAAGAAATTTCTAATTTTGCTTTACTTCAATCGTTTATTATCCTTTATTTATTGTGTTTCACTTGACTTTACAAGTTTGGTGCTCATAATCTTTTTGAAACGTTGTGTGTTATAAAGCAATTGCAATTTCGATAAGCGAGTGCATCCCTAATTGAAGAGGACCGTATAAGATAAATTGACGCGAATCCCATCACAGCCTCCAGTTCATCCCGACCGCGCAAGCGTGGAGTCGCTCGCCACAAAAATATCGATATGTTATACAACCGTCGATAAATCTAAAAATAGGCACGCGCATCACTATTTATAAGTATAGTACGGTCAACCTGACAAGTGTTAAATATTTTTGTGTTTTTTTTTACATTTTTCGTGCGTAAAATGAGAAGTGAAAAGAATAAACTTAGGAATGAACATTTTGATTTGGTTAGTGCGATATATAGTGGATACTAATGTATATAATTAGGTAAGGTAACATGAAGTATATAACAACTATATAAACATTTCATCCGTTTAAAAATAAGGAAATGGCCTTCAATAATTTGGCCCCCAGGCTTCATATTTATAAGTATCTATTAGTTAGTCACAAATATTGTAGGGTAATATAATTTCAACGGTCATGAGTCGCGATACAAACTGGTTGAACAATATTTTGCGTGCTAATAAAATTATAATAATAACAGACGTCATACGCCGTTGTGGCTTTATTCATTCATCGAGTTAAGGCGCCTCTAAAGTTATGGTGGGTGTAGGATACAAAGCTGGCAGAAACAAAGCTTTCAACTTTTTGTAAGGTATAAAAAAAAAGATGGGTGAAGAAAGGGCGATTAGGTGGAATAAGCTTTATTCATGACCGTGGGATATACATATGTACAAAGAACTATAAATAAAGACATTAATATATTTTTTATTAATTCTCCCAAGTTACTACAAGCTTTGAAGGACTTTTAAATTCCCAGATCATGGGTATTCGATGGATAAAAAATGTAACGCACGCAAAGCGTGTTTTAAAAATGTATATGTACGAGTTGTACCTACTTTGGTTTCACTATCGGTGCGGTAGCGAGTAATTGTTTAAAATTTATTACTGCAATACATTTATTATTTATGGTTGAAACATTATCATTGCATACTATTATGTACAATTTATTGGTACGAAGGAACTCATTATTCATTCTTTGATTGTCCAATTAGGTACTTACGTTATGGTGCACGTGTGTATATCCGCTTTGGAGGAATTTCGGATTCGCATAACGAATATCTTAGGACATTTTCAGCCTCGGTCATCTGATCGCAAAGTACGCCTGAAAAAAGCCTGTGTTATGGTGTCCAGATAGATGATGAACTAAACATTGTTTTAAACTCAACTAGAACCAATTCTTGTGATTAGAACACAAATATAAGTCCTCAATGGTAGTGAAACCCGCGATCCTATCTTAACAGTCTGGTTCGCTAACCCCTGCTCCAACTTGCCAGTCAATAGCAACCAACATGTTGGAACAGCCGCAGATTGGCCTTTTTGGTTTAAATACTTGTAACCAGGATAGACACATTGTGTTGGGAGTAAAAGCAAATCTAAGTCTAAATGTAGAGTTCGCAGCTGGTGCAGTGCGTTTGATCCAGAAATAATTGGAGCGGGAATGTCTCTACAACTCAAATACACGCATTAGTAGCAATGACCGATAGAAAAGTAGAAATAGCTAACATATTATATTATTTCTTTATTTACTTTTATTATATTACAAATTCATTATGTTACAACTGCTTCGTTGGTCGAGTGGTTTCAAGAGCGGCTGCCGATCGGGAGGTCCTGGGTTTAAATCCCCGGTCGGGTGCTATTACATTTTATAAATTTAAAATTTCTAGTAGTGACTTGGAGTCTGGATTTTTGACCGGTGTATGGGAATAGGCTCACCACCTATTCCATGGGACTTAAACGTAACTGGTGAAACGTGGGAGTGTAGTACACTCTTCTGCCTACCCTTTCGGGGATTACGAGCGTGGTCATACATTTTATTACGTGATATTACAAACCAGGTGCTTTACGTGATAAGCGGAGATCAGCGAGTGTTAAATAAGACTATCCTTACGGGCCCGACATACCTACTTTTTCTACAATCATCATTCTCTTTATATTTCGCTACACAGATTTAGAACGATTTTGACCCCTCCATCAGCCTCTATCTGACATATTTGGTGGAGACAAGACAGCCTTCGTTTTTTTAGGGACCTACGTCTATGAACATACTCATTTAGTTCGTATTTTAACTTTTACTTAAAGTTTTCGATGTAGGTACTCACTACATGTTACCGGCTACTCTGTTAGCGCAAAAACCTTAAGATTTTCATTTTTTCTATATTTCTTATATCTATTTCAAGGGTTTGATTAAAACTTTACATACTGATTACATACTTTGTTATCACTAAATTACGGCAAACTAAATTCAGAGGTTTAAACTTGAATAGAAAGAAAGAGATAGTGTTTTTATATACGACTCATGTTCATTTACATACTCGTAGGTATAATCATTTTACCCAAAATTGCCTATACAAGAGTAATAGAAAAACTACACAAAGCGAGGTAAAAAGATAAAAAGACCACAATGTTTTCATGTTTCCAATATTCCTACCCTTGAATCTAATATATGTCACCAGATGATATTACAGTATCAATATTCTATTTGATACTAGAACAATGTAAAATTAATATTGTACCAAAGCTACGAGAAATGTGAATAATATTAAAAATATTATACGTCTTTTTCATGTTTCTCTCGCTCGAGAAACCTCTCTAGGTGCTCTCAGCTTTGACAATAACCTAAACTATGTACCAAGTAGGACTTTTATGACAAAAATATTATCCTTTGAAAATATTCTTGATAACAAATACTTGGCTTCAATGTTTCTTTTTGACGGAAAACTTATTGTCTTTTATAAATGTTTTAAGAAGAGAATTAATATATTATTATTACAATTCTCCTGCCATGTCATGCCATGTCCCTTCCATGTAAGGCAGACTGCACCGAGTGCCAAATATCTCTATTTTTACAAACCTTACGTGGTTCTTCTATATTTATGGGGAGAATATACCAAAATAATTAGAACAAGAAGAACAAGAGAACAATAGAAATAGGATTTAAAGAAAGACATAGCAAGTCAATCAGTCAGCGTAACAAAACATAATATACTTTTTGAAATTTCTGTGTTCAAAGACATTGTACCTACATACTCGACAAACTGTCCTAAGCTGCACCTCACTCACAAACATGTGATATCGTACTCAAAACCAAATCTATGGTAATAAAACGTAACATCACGCCTGTAATTCCCGAACGGGTAGGCAAAGGAATGTAGTACTTACACTCCCACGTTTTACCAGTTACGTTTAAGTGCCACGAGGTAGGTGGTGAGCCTATTGCCATACACCGGGCACAGATACAGACTCTGAGTCACTACTAGATTTTCTAAATAAGAAAAATCCAATAGTACCCGACCCGGGATTTGAACCCAGGACCTCCCGATCGGCAGTGGCGCTTGCAACCACTCGACCAACGAGGCCAATATGGTAATGTATCCATTAATTAAGAAAACAGGCAAATACCTATAATAAAAGTAAATAAACAGAGACAAATCACACATAACGAAATGCTGCCTAGATGACATGGTTTCGGTGGACGTGGGCTAGTTTCTTATTTGCTATGTACATACATATATGCATACAAAGAGGGCAGAGGAAAATTGTTGTATATTTGTCTCTGGACAAACGTGTACACACGTAAATAAATAAGTATGTGTGTTTGTAGCTTTATTAACTTTATCCTCGGACGTCCACACGCGCTTTGATGGACTATCATAAGTTATTTTTTCTTATACGCTTTTAATAACATATATTTATATATACATATTTGACTTCAGTTCTCGGTTTTCTTATTTCATAAGATTGTCTTTGTAGATTTAAATAAAAACCGTAGAAGCTAATGTGATGAAACTTAAAATTGTCGGGGTTTTGTAGAAAGCATAGTAAAGTCTAAAATCACTTATTACCAAGACAGTAAATAAAGAAACCATTGTTTTAACCCCAACCAACCCTATATACACACTCTATCTACGTATTTTTACGTGAAGAGAAATCCTTGCGGACGTTTTCAAAATTATTGCGCAAACGGAGGAGTGTGAGATTTGGCGGGCTCAAAATTTATACATATAAAGGTGTGCAGAAGGCTGAATTTTATAAACTATATAGAAACACAATAAATGAAATTAAATAAAACATTAATTGTTTACGATCATACAGTGAATATCAAACACATACCTAATAGTCTGACATTATTCCTCATTGACGTTAAGAACTTCAATAAACGCCAGAATTCAAAACAACGAATTATAGTCAGGACGACTACTGTTCAAACACCATTTAGTTTGCCACATAATTTTAATCAGAACTTAACACTTGATTTGTTATAACTGTTTAATATAGCTACCTGGATATGTTTTCATTTAGGTACTATGTAATACGATTGTGTGTACATATCGTGCATACTAAATACTGATTTTCTCGTTCATTCTCTCCCTGTTCTAATGAACGATTTTGTGGTATAACTCGCACGAGCTAACTGGGCACTTCGCTACAATGACGTCATAGCAAGGTACGAACGCGTCAAAGACGAAAGCGGCAGGCATAGGTAAGCGAAGTCAGATGGTGGCAGGGAGAGCGGAATCCTAGCAAATACCAAGTCGATTTCTGCGTGTTGTACTATATTGCAATATCCGTTGCTCTCATTACACGTTTCAACATCTAACTAATTAATGGCCGCAGCATTGTATTACAGTTTGTTAGTGCAGTTTTTTCTTGTTTTCCGCCGCAAAGTAGATTTAACTCGCTAGAAGATAAGATCAGGATTCTTTCTTATATGACCTTTATTTATTAAGTGGAGTATTTCTGTATTTGTGGTAACAAAAGAAATATTTGTGAAAATATAATGTTTAATGAAATACCGACGGATAATATTTTGCAAATACATGCTCGTAATAATTGACAATAAAGTATCTAATTATTTTTTTATTCGTCATCACCATCATCAACAATTTTATAGTTTAAAAGGGGTAAGCTCGCCTGCATGCTGCCCAAGCGCGGGTTGGCAGACTTTGTACACCTTAGAGGGTAGAACAGGTTGGAGGACTGTAAAGTGCTAAAATATTTTCGCGATATTTTCCTTGCACAGTTTTATGTTAAAAGGTTTTATGGACTCAACACCCCTGAAATCTAAGCCATCACTGTATATGATGGTTAAGCTTAATGACAGTCTTTCATCCGACATCGCAACAAAAAGTTATGTTAGTCCTATGATTAATTTGAAATTATAAATAGACAGTCACTCTACCAACTCAAGGACAATTGATCTAAATCAAGGGCCATATTGATACTTAGACATTACGTAGGTCAAGAGTTAATTGATAGTTGAACCACGACCAACTAGAGTGCATCATCAGTGTCTAGCTGATACATTTAGAAATTGTTATTTTTTTAATTTATTGTAAATGTGTCGTTCACTATTAATTTTCTTCATATAAGTATACGAAATTAGAAATGTTTGAATTTGAAACCGTAATTTATTAATGTGGATGGTAAATTCCGAACGTTAGCTTTTGACGTACCTAATATCAGAGACGACCTAAAATAAGAACAGATCAACAGTACCTTCATTCTTCATTCTATAGAAAAACAAAAAGGAAGTAGAAGAGGCGAAAGAAGTTTGTCAGGATTAAGCCGGTTGAAATCTCTAGTTCCTGCCTGCCTTTATGGTAAACAAACGTTATAACATGTATTATATACGAGTATTAAGCAAATAGAAATATGTATACTAATCTGGTTGTTGATCTTCGCTGGTCGGCGCGGCACACAATGAAAATAAAATAAATGTTACTGAAAACAATATCCTGTATATTTTTGGACCGAAATTAATTTAAAGAATCACTGTTTATGTAATTACGTAAACAGTGATTCTTTAAATTTATTGAACATTTAATTTATTGTGAACAATTGTTAACAAATTTATGTTTAAAAAATTGCTACTTATAGATGAAAGGGACATTTTCCTACGAATTATAATAGGTAATGAAGGGTCCAGAAATCGAGCGACATTTTGGCATTCAAGACATTTATTAAACTTTTAAAATTGTTTCTAAGTATTCAGATGAGCGGCAATTAATAATTTTGTTTAATATCTAATCTTCCTCAGCCTTTGAAGTAATAAGATTTAATTGTAATCAAAAACAACATTCTGTAGATGAGTAGCGAGTTGTCAAAACCTTTGAGTCCCTTGGTCCCGATGATTACATCAAAATTAAAAACAAACAGAAGCATTTTGAACGGATTTAGGATAATTTACTATTTAATAATCATTCTTTTGACAAGAGTCAATGACGTATTAATGAACTAAAAGCGAGCGCCTATAATGGCAAAAATGTAACTAAAATAAGAAAACAAACAGCTTACGTTAATAAATAGTAATTTATAAGTCCTATGTTCTTAAAAACTAGTTATTACATTACTTTCTTACTGTCCCTATGACCCTTGTCAGGGCGTAGCAAAGTTTTTCTGGTTAGTATAGACAATTTGATTCTAATGACACATGTAATTTAGCAACAGCAATGAAAGCGTGAAATGAAATTTTATAAAATAAATGAATGAATCGACCTTTTCAAACACCCCATGCTTCCACATCATTAGTAAGGTCTGTAAATTCCAGAGCGAACCTGCTATATTTTGAAAAAATTTGAAAAGTAATAAACGATTAAAATATTCGTCGAAAATCATCATTCGCGTGAACATGATTGTTCGTTATAAGACAAATTCCCACGGGTTGGAGTACCCCAAATTACAGAGTCGTTACCGAGTCGGTTGGCGGACCAGATATTCGGGAACGCGAGTAAAAACAGAAACCAGTTCGGCCAACTGATTTCGATCGCAACTCGTCAATCAGTGTTGCTGGAGCAATTTGTTGCGTCATTTTGCAGTATTTATCTCCAAGACCAAGCACTTTGTGTTTTGATACTTTATGATTTTGTTTCTTTTGTACATCGGATAGGTTAGCATTTGAATATGAAAATTATCCATCCATAAAAATATTAGTGACTTAAATAATAGTATTATTTAAAATTATAACAATTATAACAAAACTGAATTTTTGTTACTCTATACTCAATATAATGGAATATAGAACATATTTGCAGTGTAAGTAATTAAGAGGCAGACGAAATTATAAAACTGGGCCCACAAAGCGCTCAGAGACGGGACGTCTCGTGCAAACAGATTACGGGATTCGACTTGTTTGTAAGCAGCTTTATCCGCTCATCCGAATCTCATCAAAATGCAGACCAGTGTGCGAGCTTTTGTAAGTACTTGTACTGGTTAATTGGTGATTTCGGATTTATTGCTTATGAAAATAAAGTAGTTATTACAAATTGTTTATTATATCATCACGCCCATTCCTTTACATCCAAACCATAGACCATGGAGTGCCAAATATTTATCTTTAATCATTGTAATCAAAGAGTGGACGTAATACCAATACATTTTCTAATACCCCGGTAATAACCTGGGTTATTCATAATACTATACTATGTCTATTCTTACAGACTTCACGTGCTCCTACATTCATCAATCTCTTCATATGGTTTCCTTGTACCATATAATCAGAAAAAAACGCTACATCTTTTGTGGGTTGGGTAGGAAACACACTAAGCCAAATATGTATTTATTTGTTCTTTATTCGTGTTAAAATAGAACGAACTTAATGTCAAGTGCCATTTTCTACCAATCAAACCGGATGACGATAAAAATTTAGGATAGACACCTAATCTGTCTCTATCTTTACATCCATAACCTTTTTTACATTCATCAGTCTCATCGTACCGATACGTCAGAAAGTCGATTTTAATGTCCGTCAAAACGGATTACCCGCCCGGTGTCGTGTTTGTGCACAGCTTTACTGCTCATTAGGATGCGGCCGGCGTGTGCGCGCTGCGTAATGACTACCACAATGTTTTAACTTTTATTACATAAATATGTCACTATTTTGTGAAGCGTGTATCGAGGGGGCAGGGAATGAGT
>DWEE01002787.1:0-11176 GCA_018245755.1 Parelbella macleannani
TTATTTCACTAAATAAGGATGCCCTACCATTATCGATATTCGTTAGTAACGAGTATTTTAGAGATTGGTAATTTTGTTTAAAACAATTTTAATTGGTCATTTCATTCATTGCACTCTTTTCGCTTCTATAACCTACTTTAAGAATTGGATTAAAATATTTCATGTATTAATTCTTCAGTATTAAAAAGAAAACTTATAGCGATGTAAAGAGTAAATCGCTGTATTGGGTAAAATACCTTTATGATTTACGTAAAAATTAAGTAGATTTCATAATATATAGGGTTAGAATTTTTATAAATTAAGCATTAAGGAAATATCTCATAAAAATAATTTAACAGTATTTATTAAGGTATTTTTAGTGTTAGCATAACACTTTTTTGGACTATTTGAATTATAACAATCTTCTTCTCCCTGATATTATTTGATACTATAATATATATTTAAAAATAATATTTTTGTGTGGACAATATTAAATAATTATTTTGAATACTCGGTATATATTCGATATCGAGATATATCGATACTGCTATTAATAATATTTTGCATACTACGTACGACGCGGCACTAAAGGGTTTGTCACATCATGGGGAAATCCACAACGACCACACAAACCGGTAACTGATTGCAGACCGGTTCTACTCATTCTAAAATAAAAGAGTAACCATACAAGTGTTCTTTGGATTTATTAATTATGACAATCAACCTAAATTGAATCTCATTATTAACTACATATGATAAATTCAAAATTGTATCATTTAATAATAAATTTAATGAAATGTATAGGACCATTAGAGACCATTAGAAGAAAATTACCTCAATTAAGTACATCAATAATTAATAAGATAATACAAAGACGATTCAAGATTTGCATTCATGACATAAAATAAAGTATATTTTATTACTCTGGAAATAAAAAAAGTTTTCTATGTCACAATCAGTTTAAATTTAGAAATGTCAGTTCTAAAACTAAGAAATGTCTTTTCATTCCTTTTGGTCAATCAATTCTATTTTGAACTCACTTTTTGATTAGAATTCCTAGCACAAAAAAACATCAATGTTGTGTACCAATATTATAAATCATGGTAACTCTGTTCGGCAATTAGTCCGCGAGGGTTTATTGTACTATAGCGGTTGTAAGGTTTTTGTACGGAAAACTAAATTTTTTCCAAAACGAATGTTGCCTGCCTGACTTACTTCTCATCACACCTTTGGCTGCTTCGTTGGTCAAGCGGTTGCAAGCGCGACTGCTGCACGAAAGGTCTTGGGTTTGAATCCCGTGTAGGGTACTATTGGATTTTGTAACTTAGATTTTCTAGTAGAAATTTCTAGTAGCGGCGCGGAGACTGGAACTGTGCCCAGTGTATGGCAATAAGGAGCGTACTGCCTTTGCCATCCCCTTTGGGGATTACAGGCGTGGTGTCACGTACCTGTCAGGGTACCTCTGTCATTGAACTGGCGTTTTTCAGTTGGACCTGTACAACACATCAAAATACTGCTTTATTTACTACTCGATCCTTCCCCATTCTCTCTACGTGGCCGAGCCAGCGGAGTTAGGCATGTTTTACTTCTACTATATATGGTTTCGCTATTATGTCTACCAACTCTTTATTATAACGGAAGCCAATTATAAGAAAATACGGTACGTGCAATTTATTTAATAAGTATATGATCTATAATTTTTACTGATCGTATTTTATAAAAGTTACTGTTGGACAGAAAAAATTCTCAAATCCATATTTGCGAACTTTGACCTTGACTAGATATTTTACAAATACGGGTAGATGGTTCAAATGGTTAATAATGTGTGTTAAGTTTATTACAATAATTTTGTTTGGCTGGGTACCTATATTAAATTTAATCAATCAGAATAGCTTAACTTAGATGAATTAACTGAATTAATTAATTTTATTGCTTATTTTCGATTTGATCAATCATCTATAGATATATTTCTTATTGAATAAGCGACTAAACTATATTAATAAACTGTCATTTTAACAACATTAATAAGCTATAAACCATTTGTATTTAATTTAATAAACATGATATACTTATTAATATACAATATTCAATAAACAGGAAAATTTCAAGATTTCTAGGAATTTATAATGTTCATTTACTTAGTTACTAATTGTGAAAAAGGGAATCATGTGGATTGTTGTGAGACTGTGACAAATTACAAGCTTATGTAGGTACATAATGTCTCTCATTTGCGACAAGAGTGTAACATCTCAAAAAAACTCTTTCAGAAAACAGTTCAGAAAGTTCGAAATCATAATAAATTGTACGCAGGTCTCGGGATGTCGCTCACGGGTTATATATAATATGTCGGAACATCATACATTTCCAGAGGTTAAACCTAATTGTTGAGTCGGAAGTGGTGGATTCGATTCCTACCGAAGACAAATAATAAGCATCAATTAAAATATCTATTTATGTGTATATTAAAATGTGCATAGTTTATCAACGTATGGTTACCATAAGACAAGTTCTCTTGATATTTACTTATGTTAAATAGCCGTGTGCGGAGGGTTCCCTGCGCCACATCGAATTATACCACGTAACAAGCTTTCGATGTAACGTGTTCGATCTCATGAGTTGCGATGTTGCGTAATTCGATGTGGCGTACGGAACCCGTGTGCAGAGATATCCTAAGAAGTTTATTTAATTTATACTCAACTTTATCGATTTAAGCGCTCCTCAACCGGTGGTAGATGGAAAGTAAGTGTTGATAAGCTTTATTATGTATCAATTTGCCAACTTGGTCAAACATCAAATAATTTCAGTATAATATAGATTGGAAAATTTCGCAATACACAAAAATTCCGGACGAATCCGTATTAGAGAAAATAATGGATTTTTTAATCGAGTTACATACAATACATGACGGAAAACATGGTTTTTTTTATCTCTTTCCTGACAATAATTTGTTGCTCTCACTTATCTGTTTTTATGTACCTACATATATATATCTATTTGTATCTGTACAATTATTACTTTCATACACGAGCGCTTGGTTCGGAGATTTGACTCTTCTATCCGACAGTAGGTATTTAGTCAAGATAGTTAAGTCTTGATCTCTAGTCCTGTTCTGGCTCCGTTCTCAGATTACGTATGACCAAAATAAACATTTTAAGTAGTTCCCGAACATCGTTTCGATGAATCCTTAATTACTATAAATCTTTCTTATATCCCGCCTGTTTCGTCAATCCTTTCGAACACTAGGTGCGATGTAATAACTACAAATATATTTTCGAATTTTAACTACCATTCTCATTATTTTGCTGTGTATATATCATAGTGTAGTTCAATAATAAAACACATTTTTACCGCTAACAACGTGTCCATACAACGCAAAGGGGGAAAACTAATATTCACTCGAACCTAACCTTAGTGTAATATCCCTGCTAAAAATATATCGATGTAAATAATATATTTGTTATAGATAATATCTTCAAATAAGCATATTCCTAGAATAGTGTTGCCCATTGAATATAGTGGGTCAGTCAACAGGAAAAAGTTACCAATATGTACCTGGTACATAGGTACCAATATGACAACGAAATGTTTGTACAGTGCGCAAAAAAGTTAACTGATTTTTTATAATATTGTTAGCGATAGAATGCGAGTTGAAACAGTAAGACTTATTTATTTATCGCAAACTACATATAGGTGTAGCGGGCAGGTAGGAACTATACACAATAAATGCGACTTTTGTAAACGTATACTTTCTATAAATTTCTTGTGTCGTTTTAATTTAAAATCGCGTTAATATGCGTTGACATTGATGAAGAGACGAAAGCAAGCAATGGTTTATTGCCAATATTCTTGTTTTAGAATTTTTTATTTAGCCCCAGCAGACCAGGTACCTAAATATAGAAAAACAAGTGCAACTCACCCGTATACAAGAAAAGGGTATTACCCGAGATGTTCAGAAATGTATAAATAAAACAATCAAACAATTCTTATATCTATGTAATATCTTCATGTTTATTTTCAACTAATTCCTTTTCAGCCTCGACCAGTATTCTACCTATTGCTTTAACCAACCGAATCTTGAACCTAGATACCGTGGTATAGTTATCGTAGTTCAAGCTCCGCAAATCCCTATCTATGTAATACTGAAATGTTTTCCACAGCATTTCTCTCGCCTTGAGCATAACATCGGCTTGTCTGAAAAAAAAATACATTTTAAACTTCCAAGTCTACAATGCAATGGCCCGTAAATTGAAGTGTCTATAACATTTGCTTGCATGACGTCATCATCATTTAGAAATGTCAAGTCAAAACTTGTCGTTACCATTAATAGTAATGATAATAACATAATAATTAGGATTTGTCTGCCTCGTTGGTCGAGTTGGCCTTTGAGGTTCTGAATTCGATTCTCAAGGTCGGGTACTATTTAATTTTTCTGACTTAAATAGTTTAACGCAAATTTCTGGTAGTGATTCGGTATCTGGATCTGTGGCAGGCGTATGGCAATACGGTCACCCCCTATTCCATAGCAGGACGTAAACCTTAATGGTAAAACGTGGGAATGTACTACACTCCACTGCCTACCCCTTCGGGAATTATAGACGTACTACTAACTAAAACTATATAACGTCTACTACGAATACTAACGTTACGTCTTAAATACGTACCTACATGATTTCTATCGAGATCTAATGAAAAATACCTATAGAGAAATATGTTAATATGTTTGTTTGTTCACAACGCGGAAAATAATGAACTAACTTTAACTTTACTAGGTGTGATGATGCCTTAATATCCAGATACGTTCTGACAGGAGGATCAATCTTTCGCAATGACGGAGTGCCCTAAGGCATAGGTACTAGTTAAAATATACAGTGACTGTTTTCGATCATAAAAGTATTACCAATATTTGACGTTAGAAATTATTATGCATTCTTTAACAATATTCATATTTTATAGACAAAAATTACCTATGTTCGTCACACAAACATTGGTTCTGTGTGGGAGTCGAAGCCACGAACTCCAACTTAATAATCAGGGGCATTAACCACTCCAGCAACAGGCTAGTCATAGATGTAAACAACTCTAGATATAATTATAATATTCGATTTTTCCCGTAGCCGTTTACTGAACAACAATAATAATGTATACACAACACAACAATAGTAATGTATATATGTATACATACACAAATATGTATATATCATATATGATAAAATTTTATGTTAAAAGGGTGGTAAAAATGCATGTATCATTTGATAAGTTTAAAAGAGGAAACTGTAAATGTGTACACGGCATTACATATGTATGTGTAAACGATAACATATCTGTTTCTGACAAAGAATGCGTTTACAATTCATGTACGCATTTTATAGGAAAGGAAAAAAGGACTTCCCCTCTTAATATTATTGTTGCCTTCTTCCACTATAACTAATTATAAAGTTTAGGCATTCATAACTTATACATGATGTAGGAATCCTTTTTACTGTTCTCAATCCATTGTGAGACTACCTTATAAGTAATTATATTAATAATATGATCATAATATTACATACACATGCACACACACACGCACGCGCTTGCGCATGCGCACGTACACACACAATAATATAACACCTTTATTCAATTTTGGATATATTAATTTTAAATCATTACTGGATGTTTTTTCGTTGTGTTACTACGTGCATTGAAAGTAACTTTGAAAAAAAAAATGCTAATAGTAAATATTCATACTAACTGATTTCAGATCGAAATTAAACGTAACGTTTACGAAAATATATTCACCAATCAACATTTTTGAACACACAGATACATTATTTAAAAAAATCGTAAAAGTATATAATGTTCATAATCCAGAAGCTTTTGAAACCACCATGCATGTATAAACAAGTAGGAAAAGAGGGGCGAGTGTAGAAAAAGCACATTGGGTCTGTAAGGCGTTTGACATAAGTGCTCTCTGCGTACCCTGTATAGGATCTGGTGTCATGATATAGTCATAATAAATTATAATATACCAACCTGCCAGGCATTTCAATTTTAAGGTTGTGCGAGGGTAGATGCAATGCGACAGTGGCTCCATCTGTTTCGTCCTGTTGAACACAAAACATACTCGTCATTGTTTGTATTATTCCGTCAATAACATGAAGAATTATTTATGCAATCTTGTACAAATGATTCTTGGGTATAATAGTCAGTCTTTTTCCTTCTCATCTCCTTTCGTTCTAAGGTTTATTTTATGGACGAGGAATGAGGTCTGAGTGCAATACGTAATCGGTTTAGAGTATTCTACAAGTATAAAGAATTTGCAGTTATGTGACTAGCATAGTGACATGTGAAAGGGTGACAACATTTCGAAATATATCTAAATTATTTCCTTTTTCCAGAAAGAAGATGTTTTTATTGTTATACCCGCTGTATCCAATCTCGTTACATGGATCAGGCCTACCCATAAGCAAACAATAAGTACATGAAAAGTGTCGATCCAAAACAATTAATCAAACATTAATTCAAGTACATAATCGACAAGAGTAAAGAGGAATCGAATCCGTCTCCGTTACGTTATGGGGGATGACGCGGGGGGGTGGGGGCGGCGCGGCGATCAGGATGGTATGCGGGGGTGCTCTGGCGGTCCCGCGGACGAGCAGAGCGCGGCGCTCGGCGGAGTGCCGGCCCCCGAAGTACACGAGCAGCTGGACACCACCCCTCTGCTTCTTCACGGCATAGTTCACGCTCTCGGTGCTGATGTGAGCCCTCTCGCCTTTGCTGTTATAAACCCAGTACGTTATTACCTGTTCTACTAATATCTCACATAGATTAAACATTGTAGAGCATACAGTTTTGTTACTATACATGTAATACGTTTTCCAATTTCATTATATTCTGTTAACATCTAATCAAAACGACTACACCAATGAGTACACGAATCAGACCATAATTGTGAAATATTTTTTTAAAGATCAAATACCTAACTATTTCCATTTATTGAAATACAAATATTTGTTTCTAAAACGTATAGCAATCGCTCTGACGGCTGATGCAATTTTGATGAAACTTTCCGTGACAAGTAAGGAAAATATCAGATACTTAGGTATTTCGATCAAAATAGAAGAGAAAACCGAGCAATAATACAATTGAGAAAACGTATTTATTTAGCAATACGTTATTCGTTTATTCCATGTTGGGACGTAAACGTAAATCATAACACGTGGGAGTATGCAAAACTGCTCTGCCTACCCCTTCGGGTATGACAGGCGTAGTATTATGTAGTATTAAGGTAATAAAATTTTCCCACTCTTTTTTACCGATTTTTTTATTGTTCTACTTTTAGGCACGAGTCTTATTTTAGAAGTAGACAGTGCGCTCTCCCATTCGCAAACGATTAACCAACCTGGTAACCAATTGAACGATCGTCGCCAGCTTCCCCTTGGTCTTGATGTCTTTCCTCGTCATCAGCAAGGAGTTGGCGCCGGACAGGAGGACGGCGGTCGTCAGCTCGTCTATATCCGAGAACCTGTTTAGTTCGTTCACATTTGGTTCCGCTTCTAGAAAGCCCGACTTGAACAGCTGTTGTAGATAAAGGTTGGAAAGCGCTGAAAAGAAATATATTTATTTTATTTTATTTATTACGTCACCAATATTCTCTACATCAGTACCTTTTTTGTGACACATGACCACATTTGCAAAACTTAGTGAATTATCTATAAGCGGTTTATGAATTTGTTTATTTAATTCTTTAATAGACTCAATAGTGTCTTGTTTAAAATACATAATATGTTGCAAGCTATGCGACGTGCTTAGCGGTCGATATGAGATAAACTGGTACTCGGCCTTCTCAAGCACATCATGCACTATTGTGAAACTATCCACCAATACACTGTCATCATCATTATGAAATCACGACCATTTTTTCAAGAGTATGATAACAGAAAGAGTAAAACAAAAAGGGTGAGAAAGAGATAGGGTAACAGGGGGGAGGGGGAGTGAGTGTATGAGAGTGATAAATGGTTACATTTGACGAGAGCCAGGCGCTCCTTCCTGAGGCCGAGGCCGGCACACCAGCGGTGGTGGTCGCGGCTCTCCTCGAACTGCTGCTGGAGCCAGTGCAGCGCCGCGGGGTCCGAGTGCAGGCTGTACTTACGCTTGATTTCACGGATTTCTGGTGAGGAAAGTAAACAGGGTTTACTATGTCATATGTCGTGTGTTCCAGGTTTAATTCCCGGTGTGGCACATGAGGGATATTTTATTTAATACTATACATTATTTTAGTATACCCTTGAAATCGTACTATTTATTGATAGTTCTGTATGTAGTAGTTATATTTGTAAATTTAACTAAATGCAAACTACAGTAACACGTAATAAACACAAAAACAAACAACTCAATAAAGTAACTATAATAACTAAATACACTGCCAGCTGTGTAACTGAAAAGAACCGACAAGCTTTTTATTATAATTACTTTATATTTTATATTTATAACAATTACAATTTCTTTTTTAATTTGTGACATTTTTTAATTACTGATGATTGATCAACGATGATCAAAAAAGGCTACAAAATGTAAATTGACATGCAAAATTTAAAAATTGCAAGCTTCAATTTCAACTTTTAAACCAAATTGAAGTTAAAAATTAAAATATAGTTTTTTTTTTAATTTACAAATGTCAATGATGGATGAAATATGCAAAAAATACAAGTGTGACTGGTTGAAAAGGACTTTCTGTATAAAAATTTTTACAATTGAAACGGGTCATTTGGCTATGATCAGCATGTAATTTTCAATAAAAAAGGTCGAATTAGTATCTCCGCTCACCGTCTCGCCGGTCAGCGGCGTTGGCGAACAGCTCAACGGCGTCGGTGCAGTGCGTGACCGCGTTGGCCACCGCCACCACGTTGCCCACCACCGCCGAGTGCAGCAAGCACAGACCCAGGCGCGGGTGGAGCGACATCGTGGACAGCAGCGCACCCAGCCGGGTCAGCTGCTCCGCGGCTGTCAGAGCTCCTGGTGTAGAAGGAGTTTATAAGTTCCCATAAGTAACTTATAGTATCTATTTTTAGTTTGGAAAATTTCGATGAAAAATATTGCTTTTTGCTGCTGGTTTTACCGACATGATGTTTGTTTATTTGTTAAATGAATTAAGATTTGAATAAGAATTTATAAATTAAAATCCTTACACAATTCCACGTAAGTTAAGTTGATACACAGTTTAGTTAATGAATTAGTTTTATGAAAATGGGCATTCCACCACATATCCATGATATTTTGGAAACTAAAAGTTGGACATAGACCTAATAATATAAATAGTTACATACACACAGCCAGGTACACGCAGTCATACGCACACACACACACTCGCATAAACACGGCCATGTCACGGCCATCTCTCACCTATATCCATTAAATCTTTTATGGCGAAGTCAATGGCGCTCTTGGTGGGCGGCTCCGGCAGCTGTGACAGGAAGCTCTCAATTTTATCCCGCGGCGCGTATGTCTTGCAGTCCAGTACCGTCTGTTCCAATGGTATCCTACATGTCAAAACGATACATTGGCAAAATGATAAAACAATTATTACATCACGACACCAGTTCCGTTTCAGTGTAGGCAGAGAACACCGAATGCCAAAATATTTCTTCTTTACAGATCTAACTTGCTTCTTCTACATTCCTCACCACTCTTTATACACGAATGTTTTGGAAATTTCTTACTCGTCCATCAGATCGATATACATATGTCTATATACAAACGGGTACACATGAATTAAACATTAAAGGTAAATATTGTGATAAAGCCCATCTACCTAAGAGTTCAAGGACATGGAAGGGCTGCAAATGCTGCTACCTATAAGAACCCATATCAAAGTAATGCAAGAGTTCATGAAATCTTATGAAATTATAATTTTTATTTTAAATATATTCTGAGGTGTGCACGTTTCCTTACTATGTTTGCCTTCACCGTCAGCAAGTGATAAGTATTTAAACTTAAAATGCACTTTCGTAAAGCGGTGCGCGCCATGGATTTTAACCCAGCACCCCCGGACTGAGGCTAAATTCTCAACCACTAGGCTATTACTGCTCGATGGAGATGATAAATATGACTTATTACTTATAACCTACCATCACATCAGTCTTCTGAAGACCACTTTAACAGTAAGGTCAATACATATATGTAAATCAACCGCAAAATGCTTATTTTTAGCATTTCAAGTCTTGCAATGTTATTACAAGGAAAACAATATACTTATTGTAATTTCAATAGGGCTTGACGTTTTGCCATAAGACACGGCGTACTGTGGACTATCCCGTGTCTTATCGTTACAACGTCACGCGTTTATAATATTGACGTGGGTCAATATGATAAACGCTAAAGGAATCATGTCTATTTGTTTGTCTGTCTGTGAATTTTTGTTTGTACGTCTCTTTGTTGCGGTTTCATATCGTAACCGTTCAACTGGTTTTTGAACAAGGAGACGGAAGGAAATTTACTAAAGCTAACCAGATACATAAAAACACCTACATTACGCCTTAAATTCCAAAGGGGTAGACAAGAATGTAGTACTTACAGTGCCACTTTTCATCAGTTTGAATAGATACGAGTATGTATATATTTTTTTTGAAACCAATAATTTTAAGCTATTTTGATTAAGGGTAGTAAAATTTTTAAATTTGTTTCCGTAACTATTTGTATGTACGAATTACGGGCAAAATCTTGAGGAGAGGCCTATGTCAAGCAGAAGAGATAGAGAAGCTAAATATAAAGGACATATAAATATCCATTACATATTGAACAGAAGATCTTTGTAGAAACAACTAGAATGTTCTATGCGTATAAAACTGCAGCTGCAAAACTGCAGAATGTTGAAAAACATCATCAGGCCTGGGAGGATAACTATATTTGACATTTAGTGCTTTCTGCCTACCTCATAGAGAACCCAACATGAAGATATGTATGTAATTTTTAAAACTAACTGAAACTTACCTTAGAATCTCGGGTGTAGTGTGGGGAGCGAATTGATTTTCCTTATCCTGTGTGTACATCCTGTAACAGATTCCTGAAAATTGTATTGCATCAATTGAAGCTAATATTATCATTACGGTGTATTTACTTTTTAACATACATGGCCGAAAAATATAACTCTTAAATATGTATGATTACATTTTTAATTATACTGATAGTGTTATTATTAAATTAATTGCACTTTTTAAAC
>DWEE01002788.1:0-11176 GCA_018245755.1 Parelbella macleannani
ATAATTTCCTGAATCAATCGGAACATTTTTGGATCAACAGACTTTTTATCTATAATTACTGTGCCACTTGCTTGATTAATACCCAACAAGGACCAGAACCGTTAGAAAAAATAAGGGGCTTACATATGTATTTCTACAGTCCTATTCTGAAGCGCAGATATTGCAGATGTCTAAATGGCAACGGCAATTTCTATATAGTCCTTACTCGTATGCTAGTTTTTTACACAAGAATTGTTACAGTGCCTAACAATATAGTCTGTCAGTCGGTGAGTCAGCGCTGCCAGAAGCTGTACGATATAAAACTATTACCCAAATGCACGTCCAGAAAGCTGATACATAAAGTTCAGCCAACAATATTTAATCAGCACTGTCAAACGTGCACATCAACATGTCCAGATATTAAACGGGAGGGTGCGTAACCCTGTTACACGTCTTCCAGCCCCGTGGGGGCGTCAGTCAATCGCTTCGTTATTGCTACGTGACTGCAATCATTGATATGTGACGTACTCGTACGCACGCACACCAGGATCGACGTTATCACTTATTTTGTGACAATGCATCGAACAGTGAAAATGTTGCTGGGTGGTATTATGGGTATTGTACATTCTGCAAAGGCTTAAAACTAAACGTAACATAAAGAGCACAGCTTCTAAGCAGCAGAAGCAGTTGAATCTATAGTGCTGCAAATGAAAAATACGTACGTACGTACGTCTTCTGACGTACTCGTATAAATATCATCGCATTTTGTAAGTCGTACGGAGTTTCAACGAATTAATATCCAAATTATCTGGTCTGTGAGAGAGATATTGGGATCATGGTGCTTTCTACCTGCCTCATAGAGGACTTGGCATAACGATCTCATGATATAATATAATTATTATTTCAACCTAATACAAATGTAACTACATACGTTCACATGTAAAAAAATACAAATTAATGCATACAGAGTATTATTGTACCTACTAAATTACATATAAAAGTGTACAATAGGTGGTGAACCAACAATGTATGTATATGTACAGATATATTGAGGACATTTCCACATATTGTGATGGCGATCACGCAACGATCGAACATAGACTGACGCCGCGACGAGCTCCCCGGATATTGCATTTGGAAATTCGGACTTCCGTGCAGTGTAATGCAAAAATATTAGCTTTTTACATGTAATATGGCAACAAAAGCAGATTGGTCGTATTGTGGTGGCGTACTGGAATTTGACGTGACTTTCCTGTCAATTGCTGTTCGTGGTCGGAAAAGCGGTGATCGGAATATGATACTAAAAAAGAATGGAAGCGTTTTATGTTTTATTTTGTTCTAAAATACTCTCGTGGAACAAATCATTATTCAGTGAATGTTATATGACCTTTAGTAAGAAATTATGTAGAGCCCATAACGTTAGGAATTCATTATTAATTTAGCTGACAAAGTTCGTAAAAGACTGTGCAAGACGGAGAGAATAACAAGGCAACTTAACCTACTTATTCTTTAATTAAAGGGCGGACTCCGGCTAGATCTAACCCTAGGTTGGCTTAATAATTTGTTCCTCTGGGGACGAGATAATTTTTTGCGTTTCACGGCGGAACTCTTTTTTATGTTTTGTTGGCGAGTCTTGAACGAACCTTCTAATGAGCAGATGTAGATGTTCTTTTTAAGTCTCTGTAGTTAGCTTTTTTATTTATTTTTTATAAGATTTGTAGACGGAAGACGTAGAATAAAAGAGGAACAGATTACTCACGTGTGTCTAGTCAAGAAAGAGCCTGATTTTCGCAAATACTTTTCGCCTAGGTTAATACGATCTTTGAAATAAATGTAGGTATTAAAACTATTCATGTTGCTGTTTCAAATGTGTAACTGAAAAGATTATATGTGTATGTCAGAATCGACTGTCTTTGTTCTCAGGATTATAGAAATATCTGTCTAAGTTAGAATAGGACAGATACTAAGTATTTCCGTAAAATCACGACTATAATTCCCGAAGAAGTAGGCAGAGAAGTTGAATACCCACCTGCATGTCAATAGTTATGTTATATTTTACTATTAAATGTTTCGTGAATATTAACACACATGATTATATACATACTGGCTTAACTCACGTATATACTGTCTCCACCGCGACCTGGCTGCAAACGGTGGCATCTCATGATTAAGGACCTCGTACCAAAACTAATCGGACCATCCCGAAAAACGTACGTGAGTTAAGCCGGTGCATATAATCAAGTTACATTATACATCCACTGTTGAATAGGTAATGAGTTTATTGCCGTACACCGGTCTCAAGTCCACACTGAGAGCTACTATAAAGAATTTAACATTAGAAAAACCCAATAATACGCAACACGAGGCTCGAACTAAGTACATGTCGGTCAGCAGTCACACTTGCAACCACTCGACCAACGAGACAGTCATTTCATATGATATTAAAAAAAAGTTATGATATTTAAGACTCCTAATCAAAAATAGAATATCTACGTACTAAAAAAACATTTACAATTTCTTAACCTATTTTTAATTTTAAATAAGCTGGATATTTACTTAAATCATATCAATTGACCTTGTTAATTGATTAGAGATGTTACTTAATTAATATGTATATAAGGGCTGTATTTGCCCAATTCTTAGTAAAGCTGAAATTGTTCATATTTCAGGCTGCAAGCAATTATTTTAACGAGTATTTAGCGCAGTTAGCTCGGCTGCCGAATTTAATCTCTGGAGATTTTCGAAACACCTTCCTCTTCGCACCTGAACGTCTGGATTTTAAAAGGATAAACTGAAATTTCAGCACACCTCAATTAGGAATATTACTGCTATGAATAAAGTTGGGTATTTTTGCAAACATCTAAAGTCGGTTCTGTTTTTACTATGGCTGACAATAAGGAGATTTATTATACAAACTATGCCACTCGATCCTTTGAAAATCGTTGATTTTTAAATTATTTAAAATTTAATGATACATGTTAAATTAATATGAAAGAAAATATCTGTCACGACCTTGCTGCTGTCGGCGATAGCTCATGAAGAGATAAGCTTAACTTAACCCGGAACATAATCTATAATATTAGTTCGTGCCACCTTTTAATTCATTGTGGTAGATTACTTTAATTCCTTAATCGAAACGCTGAAGTTCGACAGATATCGAAAAGTACACCCGATTACCAAGACTAATTTCATCGTGAAAGCCATGTTCAACCGCCGTGTTTAATGGCATTTATAACACTATCCACGTCTAAACACATAATACTGCATCCAATATAAATCCCTCCCCTTTTCTCCATGATAAAGACATAATTCAATTAATGTCTCGCCACAATTTTTCGATTGTCCAATGACATTAAAACTTTTGTATACGAACAAATTATTAAGACTTGTAACGCTGAAGTGATCATACACAAATAAATGATGTTCTAATGTTGAAAAGGTTTCTCGTGTTAATAATTAACAGAACGCTGATAATATTGAGTGTAACAAATGGAATGGAAGAACGCGAACTCCCTAACATAAATGCGAATATATTTTTTAAAAACCTGAAAACCATAAAGCTATAACTGACCAAAAAAACTTTTCAGCGTTGCGTACGACAATACATTATGCACGAACGTAAAAAGTTTAGCCACATTTTTGTACAACAATACGGTCCAGAATATCCTAAAAGCTTCCCGGGCGAGGGCAAATCTCCCGTAGGAGACATTAAAAGAAAAACAACGGGCGATACTGCGGTGTGAAATGTTAAAGGCCAATAAAATTGTATGTCGGTGGCACAACGCGTTATATTACGTAATAAAAGTTAGGCCTTTTGTTCGCTGCATTTTTGATACCGTTAGACATTACATTTCGCGTTAGACATAAACTAGCAATTTAGAAATAGGTACCCTATTCGTGTAACATGTGTCACGAACAGTCCATAATATATATACGATGGCTACATTGTTTCCATTTATGACTCTGCTGTAGAAATAAAACTAGTAAAATAATGGTTATCATCTATTTCTGTTACATGTGTCACAGTCAAACAGTCTATGTATAATATTAACATTAAGCCTACCTAATAAAAAAAAAAATATGTCCCTGTTTCTAAGAATAATCAAATTTCTCCATCCGATACTTGTTCAACGAGAAGCCGAACCTGACAACCTGGCCAACAAAAGACATGGTAACCATAATATCTAGTGAGCAATAAAAAAATATTAAAAATGCCATCTTTAAAGCATCTGATTAAAACATCTCATTAAAAACATCTTGAGCAGTTGATTTCCGTCGCAATTAATGATGAAGCGTTGTAAGCCTCATCGAATTCTTTCGTTGTAAGCCTCATCGAATCGTGGCTGTTTCAAATAACAGAGGTTAGGTACTAGCCCGTAGCTAGATCCAACTTTAGCGATCAGCATGGCGATATAAACTGCAGGCTTATCTTAGTTATGAGGAAGGATCGTATAGCCAACTAAGAATAAATGGTTTACTAATATCGGTCTCATAAATACATATTCCACAGAAACGGAAAACAAACAAATATTTTCCAGTAACCTTTTCTACCAAGAAGCATTAAACAAGAAACTCTTGACGCAGTATCGGTACCACTGCGACTGCGTCCAATCTGATACATCGTACGAGTGAGTTGTATAAATACAGAAAGTTATTTTCTACATAATTAAGCTATGTTTGTTCTATAGAGTGACGCAATACTAATTTCAAGTAACCCACCCATTATTATCTGGATATGTATGTGGATACAATATTCTAATAATAGAATAATTACGAATATCATAATATATCAAAGTGAACTGTGTTGTGCACAATTCATATAATAACTTTACAAAGACGTATTACCGTTAAATATCGTTAAACATATTAGAACTAACTCAGCGACTCTGTCCACCTTTCTAATTGGAATTTGGAAATGTACCTGCCTCTTCTAGTATTGCACGTCTTTTTATTATTGCACGGTCTCTCTAGTGACGCACGTCTTTCTATTTACTAATTTGTCGTTCTAGTTAAACATCAATTGCGATTTTCTGCACTCTTATGATAAAATAAAAACAAGCAACTGTGTGTCATTTGATATATATATAAACGTTATGGTCATCATCATAATCAAATTCCGACTCATGAGAATAACTAAAACCATAGTCTGCCACGCCGGCCAATTACATGTTGAGAGATAATTAACACACATGAGAGAACCCTAAGTACGTAGTTTCCGGGCGATGTTTCTTTTCATCATTACAATGATTACAGTCATATTAGAACCTTAGAAATGCACTTAATTTTTTAAACAGTCTTCCGTCAGGACTTTAACCCAGGCACCCTAAACCATGTAGCCAAATTTTGAAGCACAAGGCTCTCATTCCTACTGCTAGTCACCGCTACGTACCTGAGAAAATAGCGCAGATACCATCACATAAATGAGAGATCGCCATCACTTATAAACACTAGTAGCATCCAACCAACACATACAACCAGAGCAATATACCACGAGCAGTAAATATATCCGTTTAGTATAAACAAAGTTAATGTAATTACAAAGCGACCACAACGAGTGTCCACATGTCCTATCCATTACGCATATCGTACATCTAAGCTGCATCGGGCCAATTAAACTTGACCCACGCCCCGTTCTGCTGTTGTACACTTAATCAGAGACCAGATACACGGTTAATTAATGTAATTTACTTTTATTTTTATCCCAAATTATGTTCTTCTTTTTATCTCCTTTTTTGTTTTGTTAAACTTCACAATTAAATGTACTCTTGTTATATTAGTTTTATTCAAACACATTAGGTACCTACATATGTACATATATAACATATATTATGGAAAATATTTTTTCTTATTCCATTTATTTTGCCTAGATCGAAAAGGCAAGACATCTATGTATAATATGTACATATGTACGTATTTAATTTCACAAGGATTCATTTTCATACAAATAATAAAAAAAACATCACGACTGTAATCTCCGAAGGGGTAGACAGACGGGTGTAGTTCACCCCCAAGTTTCACCAGTTACGTTTAATTCCCATGAAATAGGCGGTGACCCTATTGCCATACAAATAATACAATTTAAATATATTAATATATGATTTTAAGTCAGTTGGCCTTTATTCCGTTTCGCTACACATATTTGGCTTGTTAAAGTAATCAATCATGTTAATTTATTGCATGTAAAATTGAAGTCGAAATTAAAATCGAAGAGTATAAAATCGGGTGAAATTTCAATACTCTGATTACTAGATGTTGAATTTTATGGATATTATACGTTTCTACAGAAATGTGATATATTTAAAACTTATACCTAATTATGAAAATAAGTTAATGCTAGTGAAAGTGGAAGAAATGCCCAAGCCCAAGACAGAAAAGGCCTATGTCCAGGAGTGGAGTGAGATAGACTGATGTTGAGGAATGGTAGTGATAGTAGTGGTAGATAAAATTCAGCCTAAGTCACGTTTATTTTTGATTTATCCCAAAAAGCACAATTGGGTTAAACCAGTGGATAATTTGATCAAGCACTGATGCTAATACCATCAACATTTTTTGTTTTTTTAATATCGAATTAATTTATTTTTATGAACCCAATTAAACGACCCAATTGCACAGAAATGTAACATACATTTGAGTGCAATTGGGCTCTTGTAAACCCAATTAATTCGGATACATAAAAGGTCTTAAACGGTATTATATTCAAGGTTCGGAGCCAATTACAGCTGATCCCGCGACCCCGTTCCAGCAATGCACTTTTAATCAACAGCACAAAATTATGTTTGTACATCTGCCACACTGACTTTTCCTTAATTAATACTGAAATACAATAAGTTCATTAATACTTCACTTTTTACTATATAACAACAAACTATTTTGAACAGAAACAATACGCGACGTGTACTATCACTGAATTTCTAGCTTCTGGAGAATTCTAAAGGTGTGATTTGGATGTTCTCTATGACTAGCTTGTAAGATGTTTTCTTGTAAACTTATGTTTGTGCAAGCATTGTATGTTAAAAGTTTAAGTATGATGCACTTTGAAAATCAGATCATTTGATGAAGGTTATCTAATTAGACCTCTGAAAAATACTGTAGGTACTATCGCCATCGACCCTTTATGAATACAGTCTTAGATATGGTTCTCTTCTCCATATAAATAAGGCTACGGCCAGTCTACCACGCTGGCCAAGACGGGTTAAAAAATTCTTCCATCTCAAAAGAATTTTGGAGAACTCAAAAATATGCTTCATATATCTAGCTATATTAAAATGCGAAAATACCAAATGTGTCAAATTAACATTAAGATTAAAAATTAAATCGCAATAAATATTTTAAGCAGACAGTAAGAATTAATGGTTGAGCATTTCGACATATTACAAGAGATTTATTATGAGTGGCGTCGGGCTATGTAAAGCCTTTGATACATTTATAATAGACAGCTTCTCGATTGAGCAACTCAAGTACGATTTAATGAAGGCGCGGCGGAGTCATTCAGTCATTTAAAATTCAAAAAGCGAATAACAAAAAGACGGCTGTTCGTGTTCTGAAATTAAATTTTAACTAAAACACTCGAAATGTGAATTTACCTACGCTCCGCGGGTTGTGTGTTTAACGGATGTGAATTCCGCCACATCCGCCCAAAAATAAACGAGTTTTCTTCCGCTTACTTAATTTACAGCTCCAGACCTGCGAGCTTGTAGCCTGAATAAATTAAAATTATAATTTTACACTTGATAATTGTACCTTTCTTCGCAAAAAATACTCACGTTGAAACTGTCTCAATATCGATGTTTATATTTTTAATGCAGATTTTACTGTTGATAACTGTTTGTAAAATTAAACAGGACAATCCTCTATGCAAGATTTATATAATTTAAAAAATTCAGGTATACTATTTTACCAGTTTACAACAAAGGCATCAGAGTAATTATTAATATCTAAAATAAAATCAAAAATAAGAAAACATTGGAAACATTACAAAGAACGTAAGCCTCATTTGAAATTATTCGAAATGTGGAAATGCAAACTTTCTCTCATTTCCGAACAGACGGATGTTTGCCGGATCCGGACAATTTAGAAATCATCAGCCAAAAACAAACAATTCTTCCTATTCCTTAAATTTCGCATCTGATAATTTTACAGGTCGTAATTGCCATTATTTGTAGGATCTACAACGATAGATAAAAAAAATATTCTACCTGCCTATTCAGCTTAAATAAATACCTAATATTTTTGGATGATTTATTAAAATAACTCATTTCCATTAAGATTCACCTTGATACATGGTTTATTTATTTATTTATAGACAAATAAATAAATAGATACATGGTATATAGGTACGTTATATATTTCCTAAGTTCCACCGGTTTTTTAGCGTGTAGGTATATGAATCCCGGAACAACGCTCAAAAGTCAAAAGTTACCAGTATTCTGTCACTTCACTTGTTTCATGGGTATCCTCAGTCTGATCACTTTTAAATGTATTAAAAAATTGATCATTTTTTCCTACTATTATATCATTTAACATTGATTTATGTCATTTCTGAGAAACAATGTGTCAATATCCACATTTTTGTGTTCTACTTATCGTTATATAAAAGGTTGACTAGTCTAAATAAACTTTTTTTTCAATGTGCAGTGGTTGTGTTTAACGGGGAAGTGAGTTCTGCCGCATTCGGCCACAATTACATCTGCTTCTTCCGCTTTCATAATTTACAGCTTGGCCGCAGTGGGATAAATTAAAACAATATTTCACACTTATTAAATTTGCTGTACTCAGCTCTAATTTGTTATTATCTTACTTAGTTTGTTCAAAGGATGTCCCGATTAACAAATTTGACAGGAATTCCTTCTAAGCTATAGTATATTTATACAAGTTAAGAATTGTATATGATGTTGATTGATTTACAATAAGAAATCCAGGATCATTAAGATCCATTGCATTTTGCCTATACATTTTCTGTGCTATAGGTATGTATTGATCATTTTTACATACGTACATATACACTTGGATGTATGTATACTTTTAGAGCATTGAACATTAAAATGATATCATCATCATTATCATCATCACCTTCAATATCAACATTGAATTCTTTAGTTTAGTAAATAAATATCAAATATTAAATGGCTGTGCATCTTTTATTTTATATAGCAAAGTATCACAATTTTCCAAACTTGTCCGTTATTAGATTTCTCAATTCAATTACAACAACAATATTATTATAAAATACATTGAATGATCGCAGCCAGTTCAATTAGATAGTTCCTTAATTTTAAGCATGTACATATATCTTAGAAACTCAACACATAATCAACTGATTCTAAACTCAGCAGAGATTGTATTATGCTAAAACATACAACTTATAACCATTCATATATACATATGTACATATTCGTATGTAATCACCGGAGTGGTGAGTAAAGGAGTCTGGTACACTCCCACTTGCACCAGTTACGTTAAGTCCCACAATGGAATAGGTGCTAAGCCTAATGCCATAATACACCGTCGACACTCCGAGTCACTACTAGAAATTTTAACTAGATAATCTAAGTTAGAAAAATCCAATAGCACCCGACCTGGGATTCCAACCAGCACATCTCGATCAACAGTCGCGAGTTGCAGACACTCGACTAACGATGCAGTTAAATAGACACACTAATAAAAATGCATACACATTTTCATCAAAGGCAATGTTTATAAATTCAAATTAGCATTAAATTTTCATTGATTTACTATTAATATTACATAACTAAAAATACCAGACGATTTATCCAGTTTTACATTTTTAATTACAGGAAAGCTTTTTACTACGCATAAAACGTTTTATGCCGTATTAACCACTAATATCCGCTTACAAAATGGTTAAATGAAACCGCGGAAGCCCACTTATCTGACGTAATGACCTATTCAAATTTATTTGTCTATTTGTAATACTCGTAAATATGATATTTATACAAGTAATATGAATTATTGACGTCGTTCTGTCTCGTTGCCAATTTAACACTTAATATTATTAACATCTTGTATAAACTAGATTACTAATATGTTTTAACTGTCCTTTTGTTATAATCGGCTGGCGGATGGCAGCAGCCTTGTGTAGCCTGCTCGTTTTCTATTTTCTTCGCTTAAGAAAAATAATGACTATAGCTGTTTATTATTCAATAGTAACATATAGGTAATATTTGTTCTAATTACAGATTTTACTTTTATTCGTCATACTGATATAGCTTTTCCTCATTGGTCTATTTCCTGATTGGCCTATTACCTGGTTGGCCTATTTCTTTACAGATACCGGTAGTTTAGAAAACTCTTACAGATATCACTGTACATGGCTCTTCGTATCAACGGTAGTAAAGTGGCATAGGAATATAGGTCAGCAGACAGACTTGGCCCTTTTGAATGAATTATGGTTATAGCTACGACTACATAATTGCATATTAACTATATTTATCAATCACACTTCATTTCATGTGTTAACAAACAGACCAAAGTGCCACCGAAGGTAAATGGTAAATATTTAAATTACATAGAACCGAAAAAATGCATACTCTTTAGAAAAGATTCTCAATCTCAAGCCTTTGTGGCTTTTGACAATAATTAGTTATATTATGTTATATAAAAGTACATGCAATCCTAAATATGGTTTATTTATTTAATAATATAAGATTGATTAAATATTGAAAAGTTTTTATTAAGATATTATTTTAAGACATAAATTTATATAATCCCTAGTGTGCTCAAAGAAGTTTCACACATTACTTCAAAAACTATAACAGGGAAAATTTGTTCCTGAGAAATCAATTCCAGCGGCGATGGAGCAAGTTTTAATTAAGGCAAATATCTCGCAAGGATTTGCGTGTGGACACTGCCTAATAATGTTTAGACAAGGATTAAATTTAACTAGGATTGCGAACTCTTCCAAGATACGCCAATATCATTAAAGCTTACTTAGTATTAATGAGTATTTGAGGCGAATTAAGATTACACATATCCACGTGTGAGTGTACTACACTCGTACGTACTTCTTCGGGGATTACAGACGTAATGTTACTATTTTTTATGTATATGGCAATAGGCTCAGCACCTATTCCATGGTGGGACGCAAACGTTACTGGTGAAAAGTGCTACTACTGCCAACCGGTACGGGGATTACAGGCGTGATGTTACGTTTTTACGTTTTATATAACAGAGAAGAAAC
>DWEE01002789.1:0-11176 GCA_018245755.1 Parelbella macleannani
GAATATTAATTTGGTCTTTAATCTCAAATTTATTTTTTCAATTTGTGTTTCACTTTGAGTATACAAGCTTTTTTATTTTGTACAATGTCAATTTGTGGCAGTTTTGAATACATGTTTTAGAGGTATTTAGAACATTAGGTGTACTCTGCCTACCCTGTAAAGAACCTGGCGTGATGTTATAATAATAGTAATATTGATTTAGGCTTGAAAAGAAATTGTCATCCAGCAATCATCAGCCAAGCTTACGAATTTGAATCAGTTCACTTGAAGCGGGAATGTTAACCTATCCTGGAAGTCCATTCCTTCCACGCCACAACTGGCTCCAACAAGCGGCAGATATCCTAAAAATAACCTTATACATAGCCACCTAACGTTGTATTTTGTTTAAGGTAAACTTAAAATAATTCCGTTAAGGTTTTCTGGAGTTTTTTTAATAGCTATTCTGGGTAGTGTAAAAGGGAATTGAACATGAGAACCACACAGACATATAATCGAATACATGCTTACCTTTATTCCATTTGACAAACGGGACAAACACTTCTATTCTGGATTTTATGAAATACAGACTACATTGAGCTGGTATCCGTGATGATCCTTGTCTGGAGTGGTGGTAGGCTTCGGCTGCGTTACAGAAAATACGAGTAGTTCATTGGCAGCGTTGATAAAGGCTAAAAGAAAGAGAAAGTAACACAGAAAGAGAAAGAGGAAGAGAGAATTCAACGTCAAATTGCAGGTGCCTCTACATACATCGCGTATTCCAAACCACTTGGCTGCCTGCCACATCTTATTCCGTTTTTAATACCCTGTTTAATACCTCGGAACAATGCCATAATGCATTCTGCCAAATTATTATTTTTCTCTGCTATGTATTTTTTATTCTTCGTAAAAGAATTGTACACGAATAATGAATATGCATATCAACCAATAAAATCGTATTTTATTTCCATCAAATAGTATGCGAATCAATAAATTTACAACAAAAGATATCTAGATGTATTTTGGCAATAGACCAAATACGTAATCATCAGACCCGGTTTTAGGAATATGAAAATGTACAGCGTGGTCTCAGTTACATAACGTTTTCAAGTCTAATCTAGTCTGAACTAGTGACGGCCTAGTGATGTTGGAATCCATTTATCACGGCGCGGTTTAGTGCTAAGTACTAATGATGCAACTGAAAATGCATACCGGTATTATGGATTATACCATATGCAGGTTATTGGATACATGGAAATTTATATTAATCGGGGACCACAGGGCAAGGGCTGGTGTTCATCACATAAATAATTGTCAGGGTTACTAACCTCGGATTAACAAGGGCTCCCGTAGCTACAATAACTATGCAGAATGGTTCTCCAAGACACATATGTATAGTATATATAGGGCATATAGTAACTTACATTGTACGTAACTAACGTAACCTAATTACATGACATGATACTCGTTAGTTGAGTGATTGCGCGCAACTGCTGATCGAGAGGTCTTGGGTTTGGTTACAGCCGTGATATTACGTTTAAAAAATATACGACGACATTAACATTGTTTCTTGAAAAATCTACTATTACTAGTCTCACGACTGGCTTATCCAGGGATCCGCATACCCGAAAAGTAATCTTCCCAGAATAATTGAACCACGCTTATATTGGTATCCATATTTTCTTGTCGGGTTAAACCAAATTGGCCAACGGCACACTAATTTATGCCGCAATGCAGCAGTTTTTCAAATCTATATTTTTTTATATTTAAAAGCTAATAGTCGGTATTGTTGGAAAATGGATTCATCTTTGTTATAGTTCTTCCCTAGAGAAGCTCAAAGGCTGTAATAGCTTAAAATTATTTCAATGCTAGCGAACAATAGCCACATTACATGTACAAAAATGAAAATCACTGAATGGAATGAGATTAATATAGCAAGCCTTGTAAAGGATGGTTTTTCTAAGAAAGTTAGAACGTCTTTTATAGAAAACATATTGACAATAAATACACATACTGTGTCGAACATGTCAGATTGAAACATACTACTGGTTGACAGAAAAACAAAATGACGGCTCTTCATTAATAGAATAAAAAAATCTGTCACTTGTAAAAGTTATTTTACGCTTCCTTTCATTGCAACTGAAGTTAATGTAACGTTCTCATTGTTTGCCTGTTGACTGTAGGGGATTCTTTTTGATGAATCATAATAAATATGTTTCGGGTCCTATCAAAGGCAAAGAGCGTGAAAATGGGTTTTAATTAAAATAAATTTCCTGCCAGTAAGCAATTTGATTAATTGTATTGGCCACGTTTAATGACGTGAGGTAAATTAAATTGTTACATCTACTGTATACATTTTACATTTCAGTATAAATTACATCTCTGTATAATTGTTATACTTAATTATGTATAAGTGTTACGTTTCTGTATAAATTCACATAGTCACAGACATTCATTTTAATAAGTGTAGGTTTCATAGTGAACGATAAAAATTACTGATAATAAAGACATGAAGAAAAGGGCGGATGCGTATAATAAACACTACGCATTAATTTTATATCAAATCATTATCGTACGGACGTAAACGTAACTGGAGAAACGTGGGAGTATACTACACTCCTCTGCCTATCCCTTACACGCGTGATGTTACGTTTTTAAGTCGTTGATGTCATTTTATTATTATTTTCATTTCACAGTGATAACAGAATAAATTAAAAATTAAATTCGATCACAGATAATATGTATTACTCTGTTGAAGTTGAAGCAGTTAGCTTAGAAGCGAACTTAAGAAAACTATATTATCACTACCACAATTTTACCACGCTTCCGTCAGGAGGCTAATGTTACTTTCCTCGTTATAAGTTGGCATGTACGGCATCGTGCGGGAATATTAATACGAGAAAATAACTATTTTATACACTGCAAAACAAATTTCAAAGTTACACGACTTTCTGGAACGAAGCAATATGGACAATAGTTATGCATGTATGAAAAAAGTGCATGAGAAAGTATATAGTTATATTAATATGGTAGGCTATTGGCAGATATTGGTATGACGCGACTTCTCAAGGCACGGCTACTAACCCCGATTGACAAGCCGTACTCAGCGGTCCCCAATCGGCATGCATATATTATTTCTATGGAATCTTAGTTAAACTTTTTTATATGTATATGAATGCTTCAGCCGATTTTCAATGTAAACGTTGTAGCAATTTGGCTGTACGCTGATTATTAATAAAGATAGATAGTTTATTGCTTGAAAAAAATTCAGTAGATACCTACATATTTATTTCATGGACAAAATTCCTTTTCACGTAGGTACAGATTGCTTTTAGTATAGAGCTCTCTTCTCCCACGACACGTAAGGTTTTAATGAAAATTCATCATCATCGTCATCAGCCTGCTTCTATCCACTGCTGGATATAGGCCTCTCCAATGGCACGCCACTGAGCTCGATCTTCAGCTCTTCGTATCCAACCACTGCCAGCCACTTTGCGTATATCGTCACTCCACCTAGCTGGAGGGCGTCCTTAACTTTATTATACGGTATGAATGAATAATGAATACCATATGAAATAGAAAGCATAATTTCGATAGAACTATGTACTAATACCATGGAAAATATGTAGCATAATTCAAAACAATATTAGGTAACGTTCCGTAGGACGCCCTCCAGCTAGGTGGAGTGACGGTATACGCAGGTGGCTGGCAGCGGTTGGACTCGAAGAGCCGAAGATCGAGCTCAGTGGCATACTAATGGAGAGGCTTAAGTCCAGCAGTGGACATACAGTCTTATGTTGACTATATAATTGAAATACATTAGAAATGGAAAGTGATGTGACAATGAAGTTAATGCTATTTACGTGTTATGTTCTCATGTTACGTTTTATAAAGAAACGTACGAGTATATGAGAAAACTGTAATATGGTGTTCAAATTATTCTAGGAATAGAGAAGAGATAAAAGAACTGAGTGTAAAATTCTGCATTGTACTCGTAGTGATCGTAATTTCTTGATATACGCAGATGCTCGGTGTAGCGATGTAACATAATACTTATCCTCTCAACTATAAATTTTAATTTATTTAACAGCGTTCTGCGGGACAATGTAAAACACAATGTGAATGATAAAACAGTGTCGTACATTGTAGGTATGCTCTAATAAATTATTTTTTTATAGACGCACTAAATGAGCAGACAGACAACCTGACATTTTTATGAATCAAAAATTCATTGTTAGGATCTGTCATTTTTATCCCGAGCAACTTGGTACGTTTCATACCAGGCTGGTAGTTGGTAGTTGGTACGTTTCATAGCATGCTACACCTAGTTTTATAACTTTATCGTCATTCAATGGGAACAAAATTGTATATATGGCGAGCGAAAAAAAAATTCGTCAATTTTAAAACAAGGCTCACCCCACCACCTACCTTGATCAAATAGGTCGAATACTGACCGATGAGGGTGGATAAGGATAAGTTTCCGAAACCAACCTACATGCTTGGAGAGAGTGGTTAATGTAGAAAAAGTACGGCAGGTATGCTAGAATATAATTATTTGCCTCTCGGTACTCTCTCCCTAGCCGCTAAGGAACCTGCCGTGATGATGTAATAATAATCGTCAAAACAGACGTTAGCAACGCGCACTACAAAACGCCAAATTTGTACCAACTGTTAATCGTAGGGCTGCAACAAACAGTTGGGGTCGATACCAGTCACGTGCACTGCAGCGCTAACCCGTCTCGGCGCGCCACGTGACGCGCGGCCACGTGACAGGACCGCTGGCCCCTCCTCTTACCCCACTGGATAATTTTTATTTCGTTCACTTTACAAGTTTAATGTAGAAATATCTGAAAATTTATATAAGTGCCTTTTCATTGATTATTATCAGTATATTATCACGTCTGATCTCGTACGGGTTATAGAGGGTAGGTAGTGCTAAATATTTCTTTACTTATATATTTGATGTAATTCTTCTATTTTTATCACTCTATACAAGCACGTTGGTTCCAGAGACTACCGTCTATCCCTTTATCCAGTATTGTAACCTACTTGGTCTTCATAAGTAAGTCTTGTTCTCTCTAGTGATCGGCATCCATCACCATTCGTTTTGATGAATATTTTATCATTCTTTCAATCAAGAGCTATCAATGAATTTATACAACATGGTTACTCTTTTAACACTTTCTCAACATTATGAAAAACATCATAGACTAAAGAATACAAGAAACCATGTTAGTATGCATGTAGGTATTAATTTTTTCTTAATGCTTACATGGTTATGATAAAGAAATATGAAAATACATTTACCTTGTATAGCTTGGAACGCAACATAAAACACTGGTATTACTAACTAGCACCTACAGCGGCTCCATACAATACAAGGTTACACGCCTTTGTTGTTACGTAGAACAGAAAGCAATCAAAAGGTAGAACGGTAGAAAACGTTTTAAGTAATTAAACCATTTGTGCGCGTATTGTTGTATGATAAAATTGGAAAAATAAGGTAGGATTAAGCCGGGTTATTAAGAGATCGTTTTAAAAATTATTGAATCAACCATGTGATGACACAGTGTGTTTGTGTGTGGTGACCAGGATGCTTAAAATGATCTTGTAATAATATAATTGATTGAAACATCGTTTTAGACATTATTTATTCTACCAGGTGAGCCCGATGACGCGTCACGTGGCGCTCAACGGTTAACACGTTAATGTATAATACATAGAGCCCGTTACTGGTGCTCAATAAATTATGCTTTTCTTTGTATACCTATCTTTAAATCCCTTTTTAAGGATAACTGTGTAATATAATGTTTCAAATGCTTTTATTATTATTAAATGTCATTAAGCTTAACATTGCAGTTATGTTACAGCATATCTAGGTTTTTTATTAAATTATAGGTAGGTACATTATATCTTATTAAAAGTTTCCATTGAAAATATAACACATTTTTAGTACATGTGTATATCGCGACGCTAGGTTTCTTGCGGGTTAAGCAACAAGCAACGACTACCAAGTATCTCCATCCACACCTAGCTAACATGTGTTTTCAACATTCATCACATTCACTATACACTAATACATAACATATTTCTTATATTAATCTTAATTATTGCTTTTACTGTATATAAACAAAATATATGTACAAAAAACTAAAGCAAGTTAATCGCCTGCTATAATGTCATCTTTGTCAAATTATTATTAAACAAAGAACACCGGCTATTGTGTATAATTAAATGTCAAAATCCTTCAAATATAAGTGAAGTTTTATCGGGCCACGTGACGGGGCCGCCACGTGCCGCGCAATCGTTACTCCGAGCCCGTATCGGCGTATCCCTCGGCTTTCTGGCTTTCGTCCTTATTGACTCCTTTATTCCGCAATTTTTACAGCATCCTTTAGATTCGTGATCAGAGTGACTATTTTTATATGTACCTACATATTTACTTGTTATCTACTTTTAATGAATTGTAATATTATATGTATGTATTCTGTACGGAGTAATTTCCTCATCATCATCAGTTCATATCCGTCCATTACTGGATACAGACCCATGTAATAGTACTCCATTGAGCTATATATTCGGCTCTTCGAATAGAATTCAGATTTTGTTCACAGATTTCGAAAATTTAAGATTCCAATCCTTGGGACATACGCCGTTATCTTAGCGAAAATATATGCATTTTTAAAATATTACAGTAATGACATTGTGATTTAATTCCCACGTTAGGCTTGATGACTACGTTAAAATACATATGAGAGCGGATTTAAAAATTATGATCTTTACTATTATAAAGGAATGGCAACGTCGCAGTCTATATCCGAGAGGTAATCCGACTTATTTTATTCCAAATCGAATAATCTGTGGGAGGTATTCTTCTCCGTGTAAGAATATTGGCTCGAAAACAAGAAGCTCAAGAACCATTCTTGAATAAACCAGCTGTAATACTTATTGCTGGAATTACAATGTCGCCACTCCACGTCTGTTCTGTTGGAAATGTATAATTGTTTTATTATTCAAACACTACGCGTTTAAAAAGACATCTGTAAATTAATGTTTTATTTATTTTATTTGTTCATTTCACCGTCGTAAAATGTTTATTGAATTATTAGACATCATTTTAATATTATTATTTTTTTATTTCTAGTATATCTAATATGCCTAGCGGAGACCATGCCTTGGCAAACGTAGCGTAGGACGGACTCCAGCTATATGAAGTGACGATATAGGTACCCAAAGTGAAAGTTTATTTTATTAAAGTTGTACCAAAAATGTATTTGGTATGAGGTATCTAGTTACAATTACACTTAAATTAATACTGAGCACGTTTGTTGTACAATTATTAATAAACGTTTTAACATAATAATAGTACAAGTTTATGTTAATAATGAAGATGTATGAAGAGATATTTCGCAGTTAGTGCTATCTGCCTATACCGTAAACAAACTAAATTGACGACTAAATAATAACTTGATTTTTATAATACATAAACAAGAAACTTTGAACAATATATAAGAATTGAAATAGCTGAGAAGTTGCATTTAGTTTTTAATACACTGCCCTATATTAAATTTTCGAGTTAAATTCAGCTTATGCCGATAGTATAGAAAACCTGAAATAGTGCAGATATATATACACATAGGTCGTGGTGTGCTGTCTGTGTCTGTCAAGTAAGCAACACAAGTTCCATTTCGGTCGAAGTAGCGGCGCTGGCTCCGATCGTTGCATATTTTATTTAGATAGAACCCAGGCCGGTGCTTAACGTTACTGTGATCTGAATTCTGTAGCCATTTTGACGTTTAAGCTCCAATTAAACTTTCGAGTTACATATCTTTTTATATAAACAATAAGTGTACATTTATATTTTTATCATATTTGTTCTTATCATATCATATCATTTGATTCTTCATGAATATTTTTTGTTATTAAATGCCTTTCGGTCTGTGATTGCTATCTTCTGTAATTATTCTCCTCTTTTCTGATTTTGTAACTAACATTACGTATTGGAATGTTTGTTAATAAGTGTAATGGTACTGTAATTAACTGACTCATGGCTTCTGGAAAGTCGAACTTTCATTTAATTTGATCAGAGTCATCTGTAGAAAAAGGTTTCAAATAATGAAACCTCTTGTTCTTGGTCTCATTTTGTTGTGCTTAGTATTTAATTTGTTATATTTAGTACAAAACATTAAATATAGGTACTGTTTTTATATGTATACATGTACATGTACATCATCATCATCATCATCATCATCAGTCTATCTCAGTCCACTCCTGGACATACGCCTCCCCCAATCAGCGCCCTGTTCTAAGTTTGTCGCATCCAACATCTGTCTGTAGTCTTTCGCAAATCGTCATCCCACTGGACCAGAGGGCGTCCTACACTACGTTTTCCGGGCCGCGTTCTCCACTCCAGAACTCGCCTACTCCACCGGTTGTCGGTTCTTCGACAGATATGCCCAGCATATTGCCACTTCAGCGAGCTAATCCTTTGACCTATGTCGATGACTTTGGTTCTCTGTCCGATACTATCATTTCTGATTCTATCCTTCAGAGTGTAGTTAGTAGTAGTAGTGCAGATATGTAGGTACATGTTTTATTAGATTTCTATTGGTTGACCTCGATAATTTTTGAGGTCAAGAAACCACTTGGATTTTTGCAACACAGAGTTCAGACATTTATAATAAAGCTTGGTCATATATCTGTATCACGCTTTAAAAGTTGTTAAATATGAGCAACATAACTAAATTGCTGATATTTAAAAGAATTGTTTATGCACCTCTAGCAACTCTAATGGCAATTTTGATTAAGTGACGAGTCAGTGCTGAAATTTCCATTTTTAGCTCACCGCCGCCGCAGTCGAGAATAGTTGCTACATTCGGCGAGAGGCACTGCATATTTCATGTCGACACTTAGCTAAGAAAGCCCCGAACGGTGCTTTGCTTCCCCTCCTCATAACACCAGGGGCTTATTATACCGATTAGTGGGGGATTACTGCTCAAATTACTCTTAGGCACCAAAAATTGTAGAACTATACAAACATACATACATAGATAAATGTTACTAGATTGATGAAAGTCGAGTGGTACTGGAATCGTAATTACATGGATTGGGAGCCGTTTAGAGACAATTTTCATTCAGCTTCAGGCACGAATCGTTTCCCGCAGTACCTACTGGTAACTGACTGGCTAATGTAAGAACACCATCAAATAATGTAATTTGCACGTCAAATTAATTTATGATACAAGAACATTTTCGACACATTCCAACCAATCTATTGAAATTTAATTAATTAATGAAAAAATTCAACGCGTTATCAATTAGGATGTCTTGTGCCGGAAATTAATTGCAAGCCTTTCGATGGATTTCCATAATTATAGTTAATAATAATACCGATAATATATTACAACAACTTGTACGATGTATGTATTGTACGTCACATGTCACATATTGTCAGTACAAGTTGCGAGTAAAGTTAAATGATTAGTCCGATTTATAGAACATTATTTAATTAGCCAGGTTTTTAAGGTCAGATATTGCCTGACAGGAGAGTCATAAGTTTGTACACCGGTGTGCTTGTATCATATAGCATAGAAATTGATGAATATAAAAGAAGCATGTCAGATTTATAAGGATAGAGATACGAGTATATGACAATCGATGCACTCTGGTCGCTCCGGAACGGTCTGGATCGATGATGATGATGATATATTAATTGTAATAATATTTATATATAGTAAGTTAATGAAGCATTTTAGGGGTTAAAGAAAACGCAAACCAGCCGTTAGCAAGTTTTCTTTTGCATATTTGATAACGAATAATATTTGGGCTGAATGTTATACTCAGCAGTTCACTATTTAGCGAAGTGAACGCTCACTAGGCCTACACTGTAGTGTCATTGATCAACCAAATGTAAAAGCTTTCACTACGATCACTAAATGAAGAATGAATGCAAGATTTGAATAGCGCGTTCATTGGGGCTTACAATTCACATGCATTCTTTTTTCAATTCAACTTCAACTTCATTCCGAACATTTTTAAGCGATATCGTAATTTGGAACAATAGATTTTCATGTAGGTATTATCATTTCAAATGCATTTTTCTCCGTTGTTTTATGGAGCTTATTGTATTTATAAAATGGGATCGATTTTTATGGCCTATAAATCAACATGCTTTATTAATGCATTGCAGCCGTACAACATAACTATTAAAATTGTGTCATACTCATATTTTGTGGTAATTAGTAAAACCAAATATGTATCGTCATATGCATTGCCTTATTTTACGAGTAATTGTCATTTGTAATGGCTATATGTACCTATATTAGTGCGGAAACACGGGCTGATGTTTCAAAACTTATAGATACTACGAATTATCATTGATCATTAGCTTTATGATTTTTAATTATATCACTTTACTTATAATTAGTATTATCATTTTGATAATTTAGCATAATCATTTCTTATTAAAATTCCGATTTATAGAGCTTAGAATGTTTATTTATGAGTAGCGTTATCATTTTTAGTTTTGATGTTTTAAGATTTTTGCATAATCATTCAAGATTAACATCATCATTCGACCTGGCACATTTATAGATATTCACACCATATTTCCATGAAAATAATGAAAGCGTGGGTCTAGAGCCATTACCCGGGAATTTTATCGTTTTACTTGTAATAGGTTAAGTAAGTCCATTTTGCATTACCTGTATTAACCGATAGGTTGTACTAGAGCAGTTTAATGGTAGCGCTATTTGCGTTAACAATCATGATTATGAATAATTTTATTTTATGAACATTACGAAACGTTGTGCTAAATCATTTTTGTTACAGACTGGGAAAGAGTGGAACTCTCTGCCCATGTTTATTTTTCCAGATTCGTACAATCTGGTACTATTCGAGATGAAATTGAACAGGCATTTTCTAGGCAGTCGTGCTAAATCGTACGCTAGATCGTACGATCAGATTAGATTACAGTCAAACGCAAGTCTATTGCTAGTTATCAAAAATTATAATAATGTATAGCATGGAAATTAGACTAGTAAGCGATGCTACGATTAACAATAATTTCGACAAAACAATAGTAAACATATGTTAACGTATAAAGAGAGTTTGTATGTAGAAGCACCTCGTCAGAGTTTTAAGGCTAGAGATATGCCATTGCGGTCTCTCCGAAGATCACCAACCCGCATGCCCAGTGTAG
>DWEE01002790.1:0-11169 GCA_018245755.1 Parelbella macleannani
AGAGGTGCGCGCCATGGATTTGAACCCAGGACCCCCGGAATGAGAGGCTGAATTCTTAACCACTAGGCTACCACTGCCACTACAATCTACTATAATCTTAATACAAGTACAAATTAATTTCACATCTAAGGATGCAACGCTTTCTATCGGGCGAAATCGTGACCAAACACTAGCCCATATTTTATCCTACTCTTTTTTAAGTCCTGTTAAATGAGAGGATTAAGGCCATAGTCTGCCACGTTGGTTGAGTGCGCGTTGACAGATTTCACACGCCTTAGATTTTTTTTTAACACTGGCCTATCATATATTAAAAAAATACCTTCCAATCGAGTGCAGTACAATGGCCGGCGGAACCCTAAAAAGCAATTCGAATCAGGCGAATGGATTCACGCTAACGGCGGGGAATCTAGGAAATTAATGTATTCAGACAGAATATAACTGCAGTCTTCATACTCAGCTATTTCCATTGTCGGTTCGCATTCATTTCGCTAATAGCTCCACCCTCCTTGTCTCGCTTTTGACAAAAGTGGTTTTTAGTTTGAGAAGTTGACATTGACAGCTTCCCACCATTGGTGGTCTGAAGAGAATACGTGGAACGATAATTACTCTGAATCATTTATGACTTCACATACCAGAACCACGCATGTCATATCTGTAACGAATGCTTTCACGTCATCAAATAAGAATAGTTCTATTCATCATACGAGATGTGCTAAAAATTAAATGTCACAAATTTTTATATTTATCGTTCACACGTTCATCGAATGTGAGCGCTCGTTAAGTTGTAAAATCAAATGAAAACTCCGGCTAGAAAAATTTATTCTCATGTGGCCAAAATGAGCATTGACCACGATATATGAACTATTGTTAGTGTCCATATTAGTGGAATAGATACGGACAGACCGTTAAAGAGTCCTGGATGACATGGTATTTGTCGAACTTCGTTACAAATGAAAAGAGCTCCAAGCCAATAAATTGAATAAAGTCAGGGTTAGACCTGAACGGTTGTCTACAACCGATTTGATCGATAGATCGGTGAACCTGAACGATCGAATAAGCTGATCGTCTGCTTCACCATGATCAGCATCATCGGTTAGTCAACGTCCATTGTTGCTATGCTATATATGCTGATATATAGCCATATGCTCAATGGTTTTTATTGAACGGGCACATCTCTTGAGCTATCATATTAAATCGATAGTTGGCAATCGACTATCCTAATCTAGTAGATCTCGGGGCATATTTATAAGTATTACAGTCTAAACGTAGAGTAGGACGCCTTTCAGCTAGGTTGAGTGACGATATGCGCAGTGGCTGGCAGTGGTTGGATGCGAAGAGCTGAAGATCGAGCTCAGTGGCGTGCCATTGGAGAGGCCTGTGTCCAGCAGTGGACGATGACAGGCTGATAGTGTGTGTGTCCGTCCGTGTAATTAACACCATCCATAGCGTTGGCCAGATTCTTACTTTACTACAACTCTGTGGTAGAACTATGTGTAATATAAATAGTATGTAATAGATAGCTAAATCGTCTGCTAAGAATTCAATATCATAATTACAAAATTTACAGTTGTTTCGACAGTTGATAAATTACTATTATCATATTTACTTTATTCTACCGATTTTATCAATACAAACCTCACTATATTTGTCAAACCAAAACACTCTCAAAATCAATTTCGATCCTGAAACTTTTAATAGTTTACGAATAATTTCAAATCAAAACGTATTTACAAACAAAGCCTCGAATAGTTCTGTCGCTGGTGACATATTATTTATACAATAATAGCTCTATCTTTCGGAATGTCTGAGACTATTTGCAGGCATAAGTTTATGTAAATAGATCCACAGTCGGACGAGAGAAAACGTTAGTATTGGACCAATTTTGTGAGAAAAACATGTTATTTTGGTGACATTTTAGCCTTTCCACCATTTCAATATATTGCGCAGACAATATAGAATTCCCAGTACGACTTAAATTGATTTGTCAATAAGAACTTAAGTAAATATGACATTTAGGTACTCTCCAGGCGTTATTATTATTATTATCTTATCACGCAGGGTACTTTGTCAGATGGTACCAAAAATCTTTATTTTTGTAGCCCTGAATAGTTTAGAAACTGCAGAAAATGAATTGTTACAACTACCCTTTAACACCTAAAGGCTAAGATCTCAAATGAGGCATATTCTCTTTTTTGTATTTGACTATTATACTGATTAACGAGGAATTAATAATGTAACATTGCCGCTTATCATTACTGGGCTGTACCGGTGTCGAATCAGCATGGGAAATATGAATAGAAGATTCTATAATGTTAGATGTAGAGTTTCCTATAAAAGTACACTATAGGAATCGCTCGTATATACGAGGTAGAGTATATTAAGGTTGCTGATTATTGTTTGCAGTGCCTGTCCGATTGCCTGTCCGTAGCAGGCGTCTCTACGTAACAATGCTACGTGGCGTAGTGATATTTCTTTGTAGTTATTTCAGCGTAAATTGCATTTAATAGTTAGAGGAATTACGACTAAAATTAAATCACAGTAGCTTGGTAAATACGTGTCAAGTATATAAGCAGTGATTGCCCAGTGGTAAGTATTCAGCCTCTCACTCGGAGAGTGCTGGGTTCAAATCTATGGCGCGCACCTCTTTACAGAAGTGCGTTTTAAATTAAATATCACTTGATAACGGTGAACGAAAACACCGTGAAGAAACTTGAACACCTTAGAATTTGTAAAAGAAAATTATAGTACTGTTAATCAAAACACAATGTACCGGGTAATATAAGATCCTTTGTTCATACTAAAAAGACTGCCTCCATATTTATTATCGCCATAATGGGATCATCATCATCAGCCTATCTCAGCACACTGCTGGACGTAGGCCTTCTCAATGAGCGCCATCTCGCCCTGTCGTCGGCTTGTCGCAACCATCTGCTTGCAATTTTTCGCAGATCGTCATCGTAATCGGATCACCGTTTTTAAAATTAAAATATACAGACAGAAAGAGTTACTTTTGTGTTTAATCCATAAAAACTAATAACGTGCTTTGCGTATCTTTAATCCCTTGCACGTCTCTTATTAAAACGAACAATCGCATTTTTAATCTACAAGTACATATAAAACGCAGAAGTTAACTACGCACATATATGCACTTACCGCTACGATGACGCAATAGTGAAATACTGACTCAATGAAAAGCATTTGTTTCATTGGATATCACAATTTTACATCATATCATATTCTTATAGCAGATCTTTAGATATACTCGAATACAAAAGCAGCACATGCGTCAGTATAACGTTAGTTATGTTACCGCCCATAATGTAAGTATTCGTAGGTGGCGACTGATGGCGAGAGAAAGAGCGCATTATTTGTAAGTGCCGAGTTGATTTGTCCGGGTTATATGTAGTATTAATATGAACTCAGTGTGTGTCGTTATCAACACGTGGCTATCGCGCTGCGACACCGCCATGTCACGGCAATGTCCGTGACAGACGTAGCCTATGTGACACAAATACGAATAGACATGTGGAGCCTCGTTTTAAATTGAAAAAATTTAATTAAAACGTGAGTCAAGTATAATTGTATGATTCGTTTATTTTACCATTTTATACTTATGCATCATCATCATCATTATCAAGTCGGTCTTTTCCGTCCCACTGCTGGACATAAGCGTTTCCCAGGGTGTGCCGCGACACTCGATCCTCCGCAGATCTCATCTAGTCACTACCAGCCACATATTAAGAATAAATGTGAGAATATCAGAGATATTTCGTGCAACTGCGATATTTATTTTATTTAATAAAAATGATACTTTTAATAAAAAATGTACTTTAAGTTATATCGTTTAAACACTATAACATCGAAATTATATTTAAAGATAAATAAACAGTAGTTTTACAGATCATTAGTAGATGAATAAAGTAATAATATCTATAATAAATTAATTTTAATACATTACTTAAAAGCTTGTTAGGCCAATAATACATACGTATGTAGAGACTTAGAGAGCAATAGTTAAATAGACTTAGTGCCTACCCACTAAGATACATGTCGTGACAATAGAATATTAATATAAAAACATAACGTCGAAATTGTTCCTAGTTATATGCAAATTAGTAATATTTAATTACAACTTCCTGATGACAAACTGAATCTGTGAAAATTATGGAAAATATAACCAGGTGAAATTTTATTACAATGTCGGGAACTTAACTAATTATCTCGAGGAAAACAGGACGTCTTTTTCAGACTCGTCGTTAGGGATACATGTTGAAAATGTAATTAAAACATATTTTCTCATAGAATTGGACAGTATTTTTTCTTTTATTGGGTTGTGACTGCCTTGTTGGTCAAGTGGTCACAAGCGCCAGTTCGGATCGTCAGGTTCCGGGCTCAAATCACGGGTCGGGTATTACTGGATTTTTCTCATTTTTATTTACTCGTAGTGACACGGAGTCTGGATTGTTGCCCGGTGTATGGCAATAGGCACACCACTTATTCCATGGGACTTAAACATAACTGGTGAAATTGGGAGTTTACTACACTCCTCTCTGCCTACCTCTTCGGGGATTACAGGCGTGTTGTTACGTCAAGTGATTTATGCACATTAGATCGATCTCACCGGTCGTTTGAACAACAGTATTAGACATGCCAAAGAAGCTTATAACATATTAAATAATGTTTGAGGGTGGCAAATTACGGTAACCTATACTTGACCATGGCCTAAATATGTATATGTTACATAAATATATACATATCTCTTTTTCTGTCTATCTCAGTACGTGGTATCAACCTGTATATAAACGAAAAGGTGGGTGATTTCTGTATAATAGTGTTCAATTGTAAGTGTACTGCATCACAAAATACACGAGCTTTAGTTCGTAATATATTTATTATCTAATGGATAATACAAACAAGATTAATAGAATAGATAGACTATCTGCTGGCTTTGAAGATTAGCCAGCCTCTGAGTGAGCGATTGCGATAACAATAGCTTGTTCATCAACACGGATCTACAGCCGTATTAAAGTACACTACAATTGATGTAGCAATATACATTAAAAAGCAAGTGATAGCCTAGTGCCTAAGAATTCAAATTTTCACTCCGGGGGTACTGGGTTCAAATCCATGGCACGCACCTCTTTACAGAAGTGCGTTTTAAGTTTAATTAAGGAAAACATCGTGAGGAAACCTGCACATCTTAGAATTTATAAAAAAAATTCGAGGTGTGTGAATTCTGCCAACCCGCACTTGGCCAGCGTGGTAGACGATGGCCTTAACCCTCTCAAAATCAGAGGAGACCCATATTCCAACAGTGGAATGATAATGGATGAATTATTATTATTTATTTATTAATAACATGAACTCTTACTAAGTATATGACACTCGTGTGCGCGTACCGGAAGAGACCGTCGTCGTAAGGAAAAATAAGTTGGTATAGATAGACATATTTTACATTTGGTGCTCTCTGTTAACCACAGAAAGAATCTTGCGTGATTTTATTATATTAATAATGATAATAAAACGATGTATACATTTAAGCATACACATATATATTCTTTATTTTGTTTATTATTCCATAATTAGGTCATGAAACGTATTTTATATCTTTTTCTAGATTAAGTCTTCTGAATGTCATTAACAGAATAATGGCCAAACAATAAGATTCAACCTCAGCTCGCTGATGGACTGATAACATCAACAAAGGCATGTTGAGGACATAACGCTTCTCAACAATACAACTGAGTAGATTAGATGGCCTTAGAGATCCCGGCTTTTGTTTTATCAGTAATGAATTTTGAGTAGGATTCTTAGTCCTTTGTTCAGACTTGAAGATTGGACAACTAAATTAAGAAAATACTTAATTTTCCTGTCACTATTCTATCCCTGAAACTCTAAAAATTTATATAGAATTTTCCCAAAATCCAAATGCCTGATCATGAAACTAATTAAATTATTGTTTTCTCGTCGTTTAAAACACTATCCGGACATTTAACTTGCGCCCTTCTCTACACTAAATGAGCATAATGACTAATTAGTTGACTATTTCGCCAGTTTTTCTAAATTGTAATAGAATATCTAATAGTACTGAACCTTTATTCAAATTAACTTTAATTCATAGCTGAATCGACCTTCGAAAGTTAGGGGAACAGTAATTATTAATGTTAAGTTAATTACCGAATTTCAAAGAAAACCCTCGTTATTTAATAGCTGGTCATTTGCGAAAAGTCCTTACTTAAATATATCTTTATCGAATTAATTGATTGCTAAAATATGCTAACATAATTAATTTCATAATAAAAATTAATAATGTAATATTTTAAGTACTAAAAAACTGAAAAGATTTTATAACATTACTAAAAGTTTTAAATAGCATTTATTACAAATACTTCATAGCAAAAATATCTGCATTATAATGGAGGTTTCGCTTCGGAAACAAACCCTTTCCCTTTCTACAAACAAACATTCAGAGCCATCGTTCACACTCTATGCATGGCGACTCGATACATGACCTTGATACCAAAACAATTGTGCAAAAACAAATATAAGTAATAACAATTTTAATACTCAAAACTTTGCATATGTTTATGTCAACACACTATGTGTACACTTATAATATGTAACGCGTGTTGATCCTTTTCACACACAATAATGTGCCCAAGTAATACTCTGACAACTGTTGTAGAAATACTTCTTAGTGTATACTATAACGTAGCAACTCAGTGTTCTAAAAGAAATGAAGATATGTAGTTACTGGAAGTGTAACTTTTAGACACAAAATTATATATAAACCACCCACTACGGTTGTCGTAGACATAATCTTAGTGTATGGTACGACGTAGCGAATCAATACTGTAAAAGGAATAAAAATAGGTGGTCTTGTAAAGTATACACTTTTTCGCACACAACTATTCGTAGTATTGCTACGCCATAACGAGTACTCATAATATTTACTACGGCATAGCTAGTATTCGTAGTATTTGCTACGGCATAGCGAGTCAATATCATAAAAGGAGTGAAAAAACAGTTTTATAAAGTGTCGATACTTTTCACACCCAATATGCCAAAGCAATATACTACGGTTGTCGTAGATGTATCCTTAGTATAATATGCTACGGCTTTTCCAGTGAATATTGTAATGGGAATGAAAATGTTCAGTCTCGCAAAGGGTAGAACAACCTATATGAATGTAAATTTTTCCGTTTTGGATTTCCAAGCTTTGCGGAATGCGTTTAATGAATAAAACAGGGTAGCATTAATACCGTATCTAGAATGTGGCAACATTATGTACGAGTATAAGCTCCGTTCGATGAAAAATTCAAATTCCATGATCTAGAGAAACGTACTCATGTACGAAATATGATTTAAATATGGGTAGTTCCTGTATTTGTTCTACCTACTGATACTAGTCGTTTCCGTTTCAGTCAGTGCTCTACATAGGCTTCTCCGAAACACGCTACGAAGCTACATCTTTAGCTTTCCAAATATTTCCAGCCACTGTGAGTAAACCATACAGATTTCATGAAAGTATACATACAATATCAGTTCTGGGTCGATATATCTTCTTATCTATAGGTCTAGGTCTTTTCTTTAATAAAAATGCTTTACATTTTTCTACCCTCAATTGAATTTAAAACCATCTCCCGCCCGCTACGTAGATACCAATTTGATAACGTTAACCGGATTCCAGAGAGCGTTAACAAGATAATTGGATGCTCGCACTTCGTGACATGTTAAACGGATCGCCGGCGCACTGAATATTAATAAAGAAAAATAATTTTTGCTCTACATTTACTCTTCATGGCTTTTCTCTGTGCTGTATTTGTTGACACAGCCATGGAATTTTGCTATTAGAACTTAGTACTGTTGAGTTACTTGTTTAATATTATCTATATATTTATATATACTGTAAACATCACTATCATATATCTTGGTTAAATAGGACAGACGCTGGCTGATGGGTGAGTCAAAAGTCTCTGACGCCGGCGTGTGGGTATAAAACGAATGATAAATGTCCAAGAATCATTTCATATCGGTAAATAGGAAGTATTTAACAGTCCGAGCTTTCTGCCTACACCGTAAAGAACTAGACATGATGTTATATAATATTAGAATACATTAACATTCATACTATGGCTGTAAACTATAACTATGATAGTTCCTGAAAACCTAGAATGTCTGGTGTACTCGTTACTTTAGAGTTAGATATTTTCCATCAATAATAATTTGTTGAACATTTAAAGAAGTAGCTTAAAATCTTGGAGAGTTATGGCTAGAGGGTTGAGAATAAGCGACACCCTTTATATATATGCCATTTGAAGAAGGAATTCCCTTTCAGATCTTATAATCGAATCAAATATTCCTTCCTTATACCATGGAATATTCCCTCATTTAATATCACCCTCGCAAAGACACTTCACAGAAGGCCAAGGCACATCAAACAACGAGTGCGTACTTGCTGACAAAAAAGGCTCTCACGTTTTGTATGGACACTTGAGTCTTTCTTCTGTCGTCTACAAATATGTAACCTCCATGTGGCCATATATGCTGTATGTGTATATGTGTGAGTACTTGTATATCTACATGTATATTAAACATATATAGGTGTTTACTAACAAAGAGATGGACCCTAGTTTTGTTAGAGCACTTGACTCTATCTTGCGTGCTCTGTACTCTTATACGACTATTTGCGCTTCTCTTTAACATTTTACGTGCATATATGAACAATCTCCGAGATGAAACCGTTGATATTAATAATGACATTCTTTAATAGTTGTTATGATAAAATACAAATTTATAACAAACAATTTAGCTTAAAATTTATATCGCTATATATACATAAATAAATATTGGAACAGTTCCATAAAAAATATAGATATATTACAAGTTATGTTATCATTCGCTGTCAATGAAAACTTATGGTATTATCCTAATCTCTTTTTACGTAAAACTTGAAAGACGTGTTAGAGCTATGGAAATATTTGAGTTTTACGATTACGTCACTTTACGGCATATTGCGTCATAAAACATTACGGTCTCTCCTAACGGAAGAATCTGCCTCATTGTACGTATACTCTACATATCCTCAATGTTCATATAGTAAATTGAAACACGTATATTTATAAAGCTATATAATAGTCTATCAAAACTGAAAGAGAAAATGGGGGAGATTTCCAAAATTATGCTTATTAAAATTTTTTCCTAAATGTAGAGTTCGATTTATTTTTAAAATTTATATAAAACTTCGACTAACAGCCGTTACGTTCATAATCCATCAACATAATTTGTCCAGTGATATCTTGCTCTACCATGTTGTTACTAATATACCGTTGCGCCGAGTCTGTTAAGAAGTAAGCAGAAAGCACCCAGTTGCCCAAATATCTCTATTCTTACAAACTTGACGTGCTTATTGTTCATTTATTTTATCTTCTGCATTTCTACAAAGCATTTAGTCAATATATCAATTATTCTCAGCACAATTATAAATAAAAAAAATGCTGTTTTATATCAACGCATCTAAAAGAGCTTCTCTACATAAAGTCCTTCATTTATCTTTCGAGCAACCATTAGCACATTAATTATGCAGAAGCAAACGCTTACCCAACTGGCAGGTAGAGTTATGTAAGGCAGGCATGGAAATACATTACACATTAACATATACAGACCCTCGTGTACACACACTTCCATATCAATGTACGGTGGCTCTGTAATATTTAATTGGTCACAAGCTTCGAATTTAGTTTTCAATAGAAATAAATCATTTGTTTCAAGTCGAGATTAACTCAATCATCATGATCATCGTATATTATTGTTATTATCATCGTTCTCCTGTTTGATACAGCTCTCCTTCCAGACTGGAAAGTATGAGTAACGCCGTGATTTACCATCTTGAGTAACAAAATTGAGACTTTTCTGTATTATATCAATTATTCTTATTCTCCAATGTACAGTAAGGAGATTTCCATAAAAACGAAAACTTTCGAGAACATAACAATTTCCCAGATTTCAAGATGTTTCTTATTTTTGTCTTGAAAAACTTGTTTCACTTGTACATTGTTAAGAAAATATCTCACGTACATGAAGTGTATTGTAAACATTCCATTAGTCAGACTAAATTTTTCATACAACGCTTCTCATTATAAGCGATTGCTCTCGAGGGTGTTGTTGTTGCGGATAAGTTTGTTCGTTTCTGTAGACATATAACATTAAATGGGTTCAAATCCATTGCGCGCACCTCTTTACAAAAGTGCGATATAAGTTTAAATATCACGTGCTAACGATGAATGAAAACATCGTGAGGCAACCTGCGCACTTTGAAATTGATAAAAAAAATTCTTCGGTGTGTAAAGTCTGCCAACCTGCACTTGGCCAGCATGGCAGACTAAAGACATAGGAGACCCATGTTCTAACAATGGAATGACATATCTTCACGTCAAGTGCCTTACACGGTAGACAGAGAGCACGGAGTGCGAAATATCCCTATCCTTGCATACCTGCCGTGCTTCTTCCACATTCAAAGTTAATAAATTTAATTTCCAAAATGTATATATAATAATAATATAACGTTTACAGTGATAATAATCGTTTATTGGTGAACGAAACATGGAACTACCATTTAGATTTCCATAGAGCGACATTTAAGAACATTATGATACAAGGTAAAATAAAATATTTATAGAATTAAATTTCGGAGCGCACATATCCCTCGCCTTTCTGATTCGCGGTCGAGTGCGCGTATAAATGCAAAATTCGACCCTGGACGGAATAAGCGGAACCTCGGAGAGCTTATAAATAAATTCACACACGTTGAATTTTGCGTCTATATTTGGCTACAATCCATAAGCCTTGCAAAGCTGCTATCTTTTATAAGCCGGTGGTGGTGCGAAACATATTTAATAACTTTTTTGAAATGCGAAGTGGAACCTTTCTTACCCCTTTTTAAGAATACTGTGCCTGTATTCACCAAGGAGGGTGAGATTTCGTACAGTTATAGTTGGTGTAGAGACGGAACGCAAAAAGTTTTAACACTGGCTGATACGGAAACCAAAATATATTTTGCTTACAAGTTTTCACTTTAATGCTTTTCATTATTTGTCGCTAAAATATACATAATTATCTATTATATTTTGTGTTTTTTGTAACGATAACGCCTCCCGCTAGTTATTAATC
>DWEE01002791.1:0-11168 GCA_018245755.1 Parelbella macleannani
ACTGTGTATGCCCATTCTCTCGCTCTTACGTAATGTTATTACGTAAATGAAAGTCAAAGCTAAATAGAAAAAACAACGAACACCACCAATACTATAGCATCATTCACGTATATATACACTTATGACGCGAATCACGTATAGTTGAACCCGAAACACCTAAGTAGAACATCAAAAAAATGCGACGCTATAAAAATATGTTCAACATTTTCAAAGTTTTAATTATATTATTCTTCATCTGTCACGTCTGGTTCCGCTTGCTCATCGTCGCTGACGTCACCAGCATTATCAGCCCCTTGCGCATCAACCTGCGGGCTCTCTGGTTCTTCCACAATAGGTTCCGCTTCATCCGCTGGTGTTTCGCTGTAATGTTAATCGGTAATTGTTATTTGTAGCCCTAACATTTGTTTGTTTTCTGATATATTGTTTCACCGATATCAAATATACCTTGCTGATGTATGATAACGCACCCTTTTTTGAGAGAATGATTTAGTTTTTATACATCAGTGCTTGAAACTATTAAAATGTATTTATCCAATGAAACATACCTTGCATCAGCAAAATTATCACCTGCGGAGCCACTGTGTGAGAGTTCTTCAAGACGAGCAGCGGCCAGTTCTGACTCTTGCCTAGCGATCTCTGCTAGTTCAGCGGCCTGTAAGTTATACATTATCATAAATTATTGATGCTTCACCCAGGATACTAAGTGGTAGGCAAAAGAGTTAAAAAGGAGTTAGATACTGCTATGTCCACATATTGACTGTTTTAAAGGTAATGCAGATATTTTTCGTACCTGTCTCGCTAATTCTGCTTCCCGTTCTTCCTGAGCTTGCCTCTCTAATTCTTCTAATCTAGCGAGTTCCTCCTGTCTTCTTTGTTCTGCAAGTCTCTCTTCTTCCAAACGAGCGTCTTCGGCTTGTTTCGCTTCCTCGGCTAATCTCGCTTCTTCGGCCAGTTTAGCTTCTTCTGCCAATCTAGCTTCCTCTTCTAGTCTGGCCTCTTCAGCTAATCTCGCTTCTTCAGCCAATCGGGCTTCTTCTGCGAGTTGTGCCTCTTCCGCCAATCTTGCCTCTTCTGCTAACCTAGCTTCCTCAACTTTGCGAGCTTCTTCTGCAAGTCTGGCTTCTTCGGCTTTCTTTGCCGCTTCTTCGGCTTTTCTAGCCTCTTCCTCGGCCCTCCGGGCTTCTTCTTCAGCTTTTCTCTTAGCTGCCTCAGCTGCGCGAGCTTCTTCTTCAGCTCTTTTCTTTTCTGCTGCTTCACGTTCAGCCTAGCAAATAAATTATATATTACTGATAGAAACAAGCATTAACTCTAAGATGCTTTGAATATAATGCAAAATCTCTTTACCTGAGCCTTTCGTTCAGCTTCACGTTTAGCTTCTTCCTTTAGAGCCCTGTAATACGTAACATGTGTGTTAGCATAAAGGGACATTATTAAGTTATTATTATTAAATTATCCATGTGCTTGTTACAAATATCCACTTAGAGCAATGAAGTACATTGGCAGTGGATAAAAAAAAAAGACCGAGGCAAAGTTTAAAAACACAAATGGCATTGAGAAAAAGTTTAAAAAGAAATTACAAAAACCAAAACATAACATTTGAGAGAACATTTAACTGTTTAGGCACAAAAGTTCTTTTGCAAATTTTTAATTTCATTTAGATATTTAGTTGAATGTCTCGTTGGCCGATTGGTTGCAAGCGCGACTGCCGATCGGGAGGTCCTAGGTTCAAATCGTGTCGGCTGCTATTAGATTTTTCTGATTTAGAATTTCTAATAGTGACTCGGAGTCTGGAACAGTGCTCGGCGTATGGCAATAGGCTCACCACCTATTCCAAGAGACTTAAGCGTAACTGTTGAACCATGGGATTGTACTACACTCCTCTGCCTACCCCTTCGGGAATTACAGGTGTGATGTTACGTTAGTTACGTTTAGGAACTATACTAAAGAGTGTTTGGTATGATAGCGATAACTACCTCTCTTCAGCGGCACGAGCTTCCGCCTGTCTCTTCTTTTTGATTTCAGCCAAGTCGGCCGCCGGGGCCAGGACAGGCTCAGCGGTGGTAGCACGGAACCGCGCCGCGCGTTCCGCTTTAGCCGCCTTCAGTTCCAAGGCCGGGTCTTCCATCAGCGATGGCGCCTGGAACTTGCGGCTGGGCCTCCACGGGAGTAGTTTCACTGCGCCACGGCCAATGAAACGGTCGCGTAGTACCATCGATCATTGACGAAATGTTAGCTGAAGCGCACTTCAATTGCGAGTGCTGGACATTTCGACGGAGATCAAAATGGTCATGGGTAACAGTTAGAGACGGAGCAGCTCATCGCTTATGAAGTCGTGGCTCTTTTTAAGAATGTTATGGCAGCGGCCATGTTCTAAGCTCGATTGTAAAGCCGAATGAACATTCTGTTGTTGTTCCAGTCGTTCTTGATGTTAAGCGTGGGAAAGCTGCGCGTCGTGGGCGTGTGCACATGTAAGAGCAATAGTTGTAATAGCTACTCCAATGAAATGTGGTTCCATGCCGTTCTCATAACTATTGTCATCGAAATATTAGTTATAGTCTTTTGCATATAATTAAATGACTGTAGAATTTATCTTAGCGTTCGTGTACTAGAACTGGACACTTAGATACTAGGTTCTGATAAAAACTTTACTTATTCTAAAATACACATCACTCTAAATCTAGATTAATGATAAAACAATGTAGGTCTCTTATAGATATATACTTAATAGAAAATCTTTAAGTTAATTAATAATTTAACCTAAGTTTAGATTGTTTTATAACAAAGAATATTAGACATGAACATTTTAATTGTGTTCATTGAGGTACAATTAACTAAGTATATAATGTTACGAATCGATTATATTTTAGTCGAGTTGGCGAAGCGTTAGAAAGCCTGGATTTTCTAAGCGTGACTCGGGTATCTACCATGCACACTAATTAAAACAACTAAAACTGTGGTAAAAATAATTTTATTGTTAAACAAAATCAGTTCTGTTAAGTGAAAACGAGACATCTCGATCACCGTCCACCAGCGGCGAGCTCACCGCGCTATCACGTCATTGACTAGAAATCGTGTGTATAATTCGTTCGTTGTAAATATATTAATAAAATAGTGTTCGATTTGGCGTAAAACGTTTCAAAAATAGTATTCTATAATGGTATGACGTCGGTTAGTCGGAGTGTTATACCGCGATGGTAGCGCGGGGGCGGAGCTACGCGCACTGCGCCGCCGCCGGCCGGAGCGGCGCGGCGCCCGCTGCAAGAGACACCACACCCAGTGTTAGACACGTTTATACTCCATTTTAACGCTGCTCGTTTATACGCCGACTACGTCGGAGCGGAAGCGGAATTTATTACTTGCCACGGGGAGATCGAACCTCGCCACCGATCGCAGCGCGACATTACACTGTTAACGCGTCTGAGGATTTAGTACAATTTTGTACTGTATGCAAAAAAAGATGAGGCAAAAGAGTAATAGGTGGCAGGATAATACCGAAATCACTTTTGAATCATTTTAACGTTTTGCGATTTTTGGTGACTATTGCATCCTCAATTTTAATAGTCCCTTAAATGAATGGATATTATCAATTAATATTTACACGATCTTTACATGATTTGCAGTAACCTAATGTCCACTTGACAGGGGCTAATTGTGTAAAAGCTATTTGAAAATTCTATAACATGTTCAGGGACAATTTTGAAAGCGTGGAACTTTAAAAAAACAATATTTTTGAAGAATTAGTTTAATAGCGACGGGTGATGCTAAATACAAAGTCGAATGACATTGAGACTGGACGAGGTTGTCACTAGCGCGGCGTTTAACTGACGTAATTTAATAAATTATGCGGAGGGGAAGCGAGCGCTAGCGTTGCGACTTTTGCTGGATACCTGCGGCCTTCTCGACGGCCAGCCCCGCGGCTGCGAGTCTGTTCTTCGCGTAAAACGATAAGAGCTTCACGTCGTCTCTGATGCTTAGTTCCTTGTAGAGAGGCCTGCGATTGGAGAAGGCCTTGCTACCGGAGAAGTGCACGCACGCGAGGTGGCCGCGTCCTGGCGAAACACCCCAAGGTTAACACGAGGGACACACCGGATCTAGCTGTTAGTCAGGCACCGGTCTCGGGAAGGGTCTGACGTCACAATATTAATTAATATCCTTGTTATTGTTAAAGTTATATAGTCGCAATACGCCTGATCGCCTTCGGGAATACCTGTTAACTTCTTCACGGGCTCGGCGTAATAGGACAGGCTGTGGATGTTGTCGGACACGCTGCGTAGCGGCAACAGCAGCCTGGCGACATACGCGTCGTTGCTGAAGCGGTAAGGTATTGGCTCTCCATAGGAATAACTGGAAGCGCAACAAATAAATGCATTGACAAATTATCCTCCGAACTCGTATTCCTGGGCTGATCAGCAGATATTGCCAATAGGCATTAATTCCGCTCGTTGTAGCCTACCTTGGGTTGACAATAAAAACTAAAATGTAATTTAAAATATGAGCCTGTCATGATATCTCATTTGACGCAAAATTATCTAATAGATTTTGGGATAGGATAGTCTTAGTTTTGGACAACATTTGAGACATAGACCAACAACAATCCAGGTATATCTCAGAAACGATTGCAGGGAATGGGCAAATGGAAATGAAACTGGAAACTTATAATACCTAAAATTTATCTTGTTTGTAACTAAAACGTAACATCACATCTGTTATCCCCGAAGCGTTAGGCAAAGGAGTTTAGTACACTTCCACGTTTCACCAGTTATGTTTGAGTCCCATGGAATGGGCGGTGAGCTTGCCATACACCGGGCACAATTCCAGACTCCGAGTCACTATTACAATTTAATTTTCTATAGCTATTATAAAAATTGTTAATAACTGCGTTTGGAAAAATATGACAGAATATAACGTCTCTGCGTCCGGACGTTACTGCAATTAGAAACTGCCATACAAGTGCAATATACCCTACGTGTCATTAATAAACAGCTCGAGGCTATCTCGAATGAAAACAAACCTTTAAAACGATTTATTGGTATAACACGGCAAACATTGGCTGGCATTTAACCAGTCTAAAATTAAATCATTGGTCAGCGCAGCGCAACGGAACATGCGAGTACTTGGCCACTTTGGCCGCGTAATCGACACCCACGCTGGAAATATCTCCGCCAAATATCGGCGAAGCTGTCCAACTCGAATCTTTACCATTTCCAACCGGTCACTTTCTGTGGCCACCTACGTTTTGTTTACAATCGTGCCTGCCGCGATTCATGCCAAATAATCGACGGATGCGCGATGCCGTCAATGTCAGTGCCAGGGCGGTCTGATAGACACATCAATGGACTATTTTCGCACGGTTACATCAGATGATGCCAAGAAAAACTTGACCTGCCGTTAACAGGTGGCTGGCAAGATCTAACGAGCCTTGAACACAGACATCGAAACAAACAGAAGTTTGCACTTTCATTATGTATCTGATTTTTCGGACTCTGCGCACAGTATGAGATAGGAACAGGATAATCGCACAATGCAGTCTTAAGTTTGGTCCAAAATACATTTCGAAAAATAATATCCATTGGACTTAAAATGTTGTAGTTAGGAAGATATTTAGATGTTCAATTACTTATGTTATGCCTTTACGAATGAACAATTTTGATAATTATTTTTGTCTCTTTCAAGTTATAAACTATCTTTGCAACATCAGCTCCGTTGGCGCCTAAGAATAAATAATTAATATACCTAATTGGACATTTATCATCTTTATGTAACTGTTGAAGAGCTGAAGATCGAGCTCAGTGGCGTGCCATTGGTGAAGCCTATGTCCAGCAGCGGACGAGAGTAGGCTGATGATGATGATGATGATGATGATGTAACTGTAATGAGTAAATACTCACGAATAGATCGTTTCAAGGGGAGCGAGAGTTTTGGCGCGGGGGACCACGGAGCGCGCGCGCTGCAGCAGCGAGGCCGTGTCGGCGCGGATCCGACGAGTCTCGTCTTCGAAGGCCTGAAATTGTTAATAGACAGCTGGCTGTTAAGGAATTATGCCAGATAAAAAAACTATTGCTGTCTATTCATCCTTCTCTTTTTCTCTACGATTTTTTGTGCGCCAAAATATTGTGCCACTAATATTAAATAACGGAAGAAACAAATAACTTCGTTTTGTACGGCTCTCTTTGTTTTAATCAGGCAACAATATATCATTGGAAATAACAACAAGGATAAGAAGTAACATTACATTTGGAATAGATTTATCTTAGCCTAACATACTACTCGCTGTAACGGTGAACACGTGAGCATCTATCGATAGCTATCTGACAGAAATGTATGGAATATAGAATGTTGAGGAATTTAGGACGCAACAGGGTTTGTTAAGAAATCTGCTGCAATTCTGATCATTTATTTAGTTTCATAATCGTATTTCTCCGTCGTAGCACCCTTATAGGAATATCCGACAGTCGCGTAGGCCATTAATTCGTATTTCCTTCTTCTAAATCAATATAATTGAATATTTATCAGCTCTTCTCCAGTTGAGGGATTACTAAAAATGCACCAAAATTACAGACTAATTCTGAGTATGAAAACGCTCCAAGCGATCCCCCCAAAAGATCGAAAAGAGGCAGAACAATTGAAATAATGCAGTCAACTAAGTATTGGCCCTATTTCGAAATAATTACAATATCTCCGAAAAAAAGGCATTTTATATTTATCTTCGAAAAGATTAAAAATATACTTGTAATCACCGTTTTTCTATCCTATCCCACCAACAGCAACGCCCGCACATATTGAGCTGTCACGTCTGCATCACCGTTCACTATTTTAGAATATTTTTACACCTAAGCTATTCATAAAACGTATAATCATAGACTACACTGCATACCTACAATCTCAGAAATCACCTTGTCCAAATTTCGTAGGCGTAAATCTATTTATCATACTTTTGAAATATTCGGGAAGACCTATCCGCCTAATGAGTGTATCACCCTGTTAATATACCTACTGACATGCATGCTTGACGATGTTGATGATGACAGAGGAAGCGAAATAAATGTGTGTGGAACTTAAAGTGTTAGAAATATTTAGTCCATGTTTACATCTGCAAGAAAAAGTCATAACAAAATACATATATGCCGACTAGTAGATATGGGTCGATAACAACTTTTTGCCTAAGTCAACCCTACATTACAATAAGCACAATGAATCAAAAACTATGTAATATAAAAGAAAGAATTTCGTAGAAACTCTACAGGTGCTTTATCAAACAATTAGAAATGGGGAAGGAGCGACTAATTTTATCAGTGAATAAAACGTGGAATGCACAACCAATGGGATCGGTGCCAGGGTCGATGCGTACAACATAATACATACGTTCTACGTACGATGCTAAAACTTTTCGAGATATTTTTGTTTATTCAAGAGATTTTAGGAGACATTAAAATTTCATCGATCAGCAATATCAACATGATACCGAGTTAGATGGCGATGAACGAGGGAATTACGTTTCGTGGAATTCACTGCTCGACATATCGACTGGGCATATTGACGATCGTGATAACTAAATGCTTAAGCATATTAATAAACTAACAACGTTTACGGTAGACAGCGGTAATTTAGGCGTTAGTTTTATTAGTTTAGGAATGTAGGGAACGTAGCGGCGATGACAGACGAGATATGAACATCACGTTGTTTATCAATGAACATCTTACCTTGGTGGCCTCAGATCGGTAAAAGTCGTCAACGGCAGAGACAGCCAGCGCAGGGCGGCGGCGGTAGTTGATGCGGTCAAGTTCCCTCAGGATGACGGAGGGGCGGACGCGCACGCGCACGATATGGTGTGGCACCTCCGGGTACGTGGTGAGTCGAGTGATCGTACGAGACGACGGACGATAGATCAGCTCAGCCTGCAATATGCGAAGTTTGATGTAATATGTCATACAATTCGAAACAGGAAAAGCAATTCGTGTTACTTCGTGCATCTAATCTACTGATATTTCTACACTATCCGATTGCGTACGGAATTTTTTTAGCTTTGGTTTGAATCGAAATTCACATGTATCATTTTCATATATTTAGTATAAACAAGAAAAATTTTATAATAAACCATTCACTGTTATGATTCTAATGGATTAATTTTTTTTCGTACTATTTAAATCGTCTACGGCAGTCATTTAGTACACTAATGCATGATGTAATTTTAAACATACTGCAGTACAATGAAACTAAAATGTAAGCGTGCTATATACATAATTAAGACGATTAGCAATCAATATGTATGTATATAATGAACCAGTACATAAAGCCAGAGTGCATTCATGATTTTACGTACATATAACAGGTATAACGTAAAAGACCTACCTACATATAACGTAAAAGAAACTTTTCTCAGATGTATAAATCGGGTGCAATTCTAATAAATACATAATTAACTAAGCATAAAATCAGTGCACGTGTTTTAATTAATGGACAAATATAAAAAGTCAGAACAAATTTTTTAAATTAAAACAGCGCAAAGAAATAAAGCATAGACACACAAAACACGTTAACATACCTTTTTGTAATGGGTAATGATTCGATCATAAAATTATACATCGTTTGTATTTGCATATATACATATTGTAACAAAAATCATCTAGTTATACATTCTACTAAATTAGATACCCAGATTAATGACCAATTGATATCGAAATGATTCTCTGTCTATGAATAATCAACGGAGTACAGCTTTATTTATTGTTTGAAATAACGATAAAACGTAAAAAAAACGTAACATCACGCCTGTAATCCCCGAAGGGGTAGGCAGAGGAGTGTAGTACACTCCCACGTTTCACCAACCGGTGAAATGTGCGAGGGGGCGTCGGGAGGTCCATGGGATTTAAACGTAACTACGTTTAAGTCCCATGGAATAGGTGGTGAGCCTATTGCCATACAACGGACACAGATCCAAACTCCGAGTCACTATTAGAAATTCTAAATAAGAAACATTCAATATAGCACCCGACCCGGAATTTGAACCCAGGCCCTCCCGATCGACAGTCGCGTTTGCAACCGCTCAACTAACGAGGCAGTCATGAATGAAATAATGATGTTTTTCTAAATACTATTAAACTACGTGATGTATTAAAACTCCTTAATTATAAAAAATATTAACTTATTTATTAACTTCACTAACTTATCCACATTTAACATAGTTCAACGATTTGATCATTCCTTTTGTTTCGAAAATAAGAAATTTAAATCACAGGGTACTACACTCCTGTGCCTCTTCGGCGTGAAGTTACGTTCATGTTTTTTTTAAACACCAACATAACCTAAAAATTTCTTAATATGAGTTTCGCGTTAATTAACTTATTTAGTTGTTAGTAATATATGTAAGTACCTACTTGATATACGAATACATCGAAATATAATTTAAGAAGTTATAGGGCAGATCTAGCATGAATAGTGAGTGAGTCAGTGTTGATTCGCGTGCTATTAAAATTAGACTGGACGTCACGTTCAGCCAGCGCCACGCCGCCCGCCGAAACCAATTGCGTAGTTTAATAATAATAGGTAACAAAGGAATATTACACTATTTAACAGTGGTTTACTTTTAACAGTACATAAATGTAATAATCATTATTAGATATATTCCTGTTCAAAATACTCAATTGAAGCAACTGTCCCTTTGTATTAAAAAAATATCATTGTCGATTGAATTATTTTCGTAGTAATGATTTAAAAAGATTATAATTTTCGCCATTTGAGAAGATAATCCAATGATATAGAGATACAAATCATTGAATTTCTTACATAAAGATATATTTCAGCATGATAAACAACAATTTCATTCATTCATTATTTGATTCGTGAACATTCGATCTACCACAGATTATTTTTGAATATGGCTTAATTTGCCAAAGCTCTGACGAATACACGAGACTATTGTTCGTATATATGTTACATCTAATTTTGATAAATACCAAACCAAGAAGTCTCTGAAACCAGCGTCCGTGTAATAAGACTGAAGAATGAAGAAGAAACACGTCAAAATTCAAATATATTCATATCAGACATAACCAGTCTAATTATTATCATTAGAAGTTTTCATTTAAAAATAGCGGTTGCCAGCATTGTTACAACATGAACATAAATATTTTTTGACATTTAAATTAACCGTCATAATTTAGTACGTTAAATATAATTCACCTAATATTTATTCTTGTCATGGACGCGAGCAGTCAGTGGTAGCTGCAAAAGATATAGCGAGTGATGTTATGATCAAACGCTATTCTCAATCTTGAATGTCTTGTAATGTGTCAACTAGTTTAGAGATAGACAGAGTTATATCCTCATTATAACAATGCCCGTCGTTTAGCGCATAATATAATGGTACTTGACGAGCATAGAACCGACCAAATTCTTTGCATAATATATCTCAGCCTCTGCATCCATTAAGTATTTTAATTACTTAATAATATTTACGATTTACAAGTCTGCAGAGCACAGACATTTACAAGCAGGCAGTACCTATACAATTTTCTTAATCTACTTGTAAGTACCACCCGGTGAGAATGCGACCTTAATAAAAAAACGGCGGGAAATTTACTAAGGTGGCCTTTTTTGTTTTTTTTTACAGCCATTTATATACTGTATCTCGCCATTTAATAATATCGTAACTACATAATATTCATGATGTACAATAACTCTTTGCGAGACGAAGCGTTTCACCTCAACCTTCTTTTGTTTTATGAGAGACGATCCCTGTTTGTATTTATAGATGTTTTTAATCACACGTATTCTTTTGGTGAACGTTTGATTAGTTTCGAAGCTATCAGAGGGCCTTAAACTCGGTAAAGACTGATACACCACATCAATCTTACTGCTGATTATTGGTCCTCATGGTTAGTGGTGCAATAGGTTCAAAATTTCAGGGTTCTCTCAAAAAGGCATTGATGATGTATAGATAAAAGGCGAAGAGCTCAAGATCGAGCTCAGTGGCGTGCTGTTGGAGAGGCCTATGTCCAGCAGCAGATGACGACGGGCTGATGATGATGAGATAATATGTACACACTGCAGTGCTCTATATACGATGAATATTATACCGCTAAGCTTTTGTAACATATTCATGTCTATGTATATTTTTCTATATTGTATGACTATATCTAGTATTTACAATTGTCTTCTATCCTTCTAAC